>JASDQU010013946.1:1862-20776 GCA_032191745.1 Picea mariana | reverse complement strand
ACCTTTGGAAGTCATTACTTCCCTTGAACAAAAACTATTGATTATTTCTCATATATTGTGCATGGTGTATTGTGGTGTATTGGTGGGACTCTTGTAATATTGTTCATTGATCATTGGATATAATTGAATGGTTTAAGTATAAGTTGAAAAAGGTTTTTAAATTGTACTTGATACTAATTCACCCCCCTCTCAGTATCAACAATATTCATGACTTGGGAGGGAGTCTTGGGGGAGTGAGGTTTTGATGCCGGAGGGTTTCACAAATTTTGGTAATGACTCTTTATCAGCTCCAAGTTGTGGTCCCCCTTCTCAGACCTATGAAAGTTCTTTTCCTCCTGTCTATTGTGGCTTATTTTCTACAGCGTCCCTGACTGCAGTCTCCTAGTCATTCTTGGATCCCACGGTGATTTCGACACCTTTCCCAAAGCTGGGGGAGCTGGTGGTTTACTCTAATATTTTTATAGAAGTGACCTTTGAACATCCAAACCTAGGGCTCATGCACACTTAGGATTTGGGTCAGGCACCCACTACAGACTGCTACTTCCCATAGGTGGATCATGGTTTCTTTATGGGTCAAACTTCCGGGGAACCAGAGGGAGGTTTTTTTTCCTATAACTTGCATCCCTCCAACATTAATGGATGGCATACAAGTATAAGAGGAGAACCAGGATGAATTTATTCCCTAGATTTGGATAATGATTTGCAAGAAGTTCAAGGGTCGATACGTAGGAAGCGGAACAAATGCTTGGGGACTTCCAAAGTAGATCCTAACTTCATTCTAGGTGAATACCTAACTATGTACGGGGTAGAGACGATGACAAATAAAACAATAGTCATAAAATATTATGGCCAAAAATTCGGCGAAAAGAATTTGAGATCCTGGGCCGTTGCAAATTGGGGTGTTCCCTCCAACTCCTCGCCCAGAATATTTTGCCTCTCCATAGGTTGGTTTATGATCTTCTTCTCGGAGCCCATTCAGGCGTTGGTGGTTCTTCAAAAAATATTGTCAATTGAATCTTCTTCAGTTCTAATGAAGTTATGAAATCCCACTTTTGATGCAACAAGTGAGCGCTTGAATTCCATTCCAATTTGGGTTCGATTGCCAGGACTCCCTTCTCATCTTTGGTCAGAAAATTGCTTTCAAGCAATCGATAATTTTCTGGGGGAGTTCCTCGTTGTTGATATAAGATTCATAGATATGGGAGAGATGTTGGTGATAATAATTATGGTCTCTCTAAATATCATGGAAGGGCTATGAGAATTCCTTAACCTAACTGATTTGGGACGATCAACGGTCCAAATCCTATACTATGAAGGTGTTCCCTTTCTGTGTAGGATATGCCACAAATATGGGCATATTTTTATGGACTGCAAAAAATCCTCTTGCGGGCGCATTGGCTCTCGTTCTTCGGATGTGAGTAGGCCCGTCCAAGAATGTCAGTAGGCTACCAAGGGAAACTCTTCATCTTCAACATTGACTTCGGTGGGTACCCAATCCTCTAACCCGACAACTCAGCCAACTTCTACGAAATATGGACAGAATATGCCAGTGGGGGATGCTTTGGCTATTTTCCCAACCTTAGGAGATGAGGCGAGTACAGACTACAACCTAGCCACAACACCACAACAACTGATCGACAAATTTTTGGGTATGCAACTTCCTATCCACCATCCAGTAAATGGTATGCTAAAAGGTTTCAATTTTATTATAAGGTACTGTAACCCCTCTTTTCATAACCTCCCCTTTCCAAATACTGTAACTCTAAAACCACATTTCACCTCTTCTCATCTTCCATATCTGTCATTGGATGAATGCTCTCTCCACTCAGTCTCTCCTCTTGAATCCCCTGCTTCCTGGTCTTTTGAAGAACCCTCTTCTGAGGGTTGTGAGGATTCGATCATTCGTTTCCAACTTCGCAACAGATCAATATCCATTCATACAACAGACTCCAGGGGCTTAGGCCCTAATCCACAATCTCTTAAGACAAAAAAGAGTCAAGGTAGAACTTCACATATCTCCATAGTTGAATCTCTCGCATTGGTGTATATTTGTTCAGGATGAAAATGGTCTATTCTCAAGGCTCTTAGAGAAAAAAAATCCACTGTAGGGGTTCCCCCATGAAACTCCTTTCTTTTAATTGCAGGGGTTTAGCGAGCCCCCACAAAAAATCCTCTTGGAAGAGTTTGGTATCCCTACACCATCTTGATGTTGTTCTTTTTTAAGAAACTTTAGTAGATGAAGTCTTGACCACCAAGACTCTATATACTCTCTTCCTGGGATGGATTTTCCTGGGTTTGGATGCTTGAGGAATGTCACGAGGCCTAGCCATTGGATGGTGTTCTAGAAGAATAAATATTTTAAACTCCTGGGATTTTGACTCTTGTTTTGGGGGTATATGTCCAGGTGGAAGGAATTGGCATGGAGGTCAGATTAATCAATTATTATGGTCCGCATTAGGACAAGATTCCTTTATGGGATTCTCTGTTTAGCAAAGATATATTGAAGGAAGAAAATTTAATAATTGGAGGTAACTTCAATTTCTCATTAGGGGAAGCTGAAAGTTGGGGTCCCTTGGCACACCCTGACTCTCAAGCAGAGTACTTCAACCATATTCTATATTCTAATGGATTTATTGATATAGCACCAATTAAGCTTCTTCCCACTTGGAGGAATATGAGGGTTGGGGGGGCCCGTGTCGCCAAATGATTAGACCTGTTTTTGATCTCAGAATCTGTGTCAATGCTTCCTTTCCAATTCTGTCAATGGATTAGGAGTGGTGGAGAATCATATCATTCCCCAGTCTGGTTAGTTTTTGAAGGTGGTCCCCAAAATCCGACTTCCCCATTCAAATTCAGTTCTAATTGGCTAAAGAATGAGGGTTTTCAAAATCTATTTAAGTCAAACTAGATTCATTTACAGGATTGAAATGGAACTCCGTCTGCCATCCAATTTGTGACTAATCTAAAAAGAATAAAAAAACTAGTCATTCCTTGGGAAAAAACAAAACAAAAAGAAGATGAGCGAGAACTAAAAAGTATTAAGGAACAACTGGATGTGATTTATCAAGATACAAAATATGGGTTCTTCTCAGGATCCTCCCGATAAAACTGAAAGAGTCTTGAGACAAGACATAGACAATTGATGGGATATCAAGAAGTAACCTGGAGGCTTAAAAGTCGCACAATCTAGCTAGAGAATGGGGAAGAGAACACCAAATTATTCCATGCCTATGCCAAGGGGCGGAAAGATGCCAACACAATTTGGATCTTAAAGGACCAGGAGGGAATATCAGTTCTTTTGAGGGGATAACAAATATGGGAAAAATCCATTTTCAGTCCTTATTCAAAGCGGACAGGAGAGCAAACATAGATGACATAATAATATTGGATTTATACTTCCCCATCTTTCTGAACAAGGAAGGGAACCGAGATATCTTTGAAGAATTCATCGAAGATGAACTAAAGGATGCTCTTCAAATCTTTCAAAATGATAAAAGTCTAGGTCCAGAAAGATGGTCAATTGAATTTTACATGGGATTTTTTTATCTGATTGGAGCAGACATACTTAAAGTCATTGAGAAATCCAGAATAAATGGAAGAACACATATCACTCTCAACACTACCAGTATAGCCCTCATTCATAAGGTGGATTATCCCCAGTCCTTTTATGACTTCATACCTATCTCACTCTGCAATTGCATTTACAAAATTATAGCCCGTAGGCTGAATCCACTCCTTTCAGATTCCATCTCAAAAGAGCAATTTGGATTTCTTGAAGGATGTAAAATCCATGAAGAAATAGGAGTTTCTCAGGAAGGGATTCATAGACTAAATACATCAAGAGAAAAAGGTACCATTATTAAGATTGATATCTCAAAATCCTTCGATAGGGTAAACTGGTCTTACATTCGACTCATACTCACTCATCTCGGTTTGGAGGTTCCTTCTATTAAGTGGAATATGTCATGTTTTATTTCATTTAATTTGTTGTCCTTATTAATGGGGCATCCTCTCCTTTATTAATCTATGAAAAAAGGTTTGCACCAAGGATGTCCACTATCTCCACTCCTTTTCCTCCTAGTGGCTGAGGGTTTGAGCAGGGCTATTGCTAATGTGGTAAGAAATGGGTATTTCCAAGGAATCCAAATAGCCTATGGGATGAAGATCACACATCTCTTATTTGTGGATGATGTCCTCATATTTTGCAGTGTTCAAGTCTAGGATGCATAAGCTCTAGCCAAAATTCTATCTCTTTTTCTTTCGGCTACAGGGATGCAAATAAATATTCGAAAATATGCCCTCTCCTTCTTAGAGATGGAAAGAGAGGAAGTGGATACATATTGAAGTATCTTTCCTTTTACATTCTAGGACATCTCGGGAGGCCTAAAATATTTGGGGTTTCATCTAAAGCTGAACAACTATCACAAAGAAGACTGGAAATGAATACTATTAAAATTGGATAAAAAGTTAATTGGTTGGAGATTCAGGTGGTTATATAGAGAAGGTAGACTCACTCTGACCAAAGTTGTTCTGGAATCCATTCCATTCTACTGGATTTCAATGGCATGGAATCCAAAGGAAGTGATGGAAAAAAATAGAAGGTCTTGTTCCTGCTTTATTTGGTTAGGTTCTGGGAAAAAGTTCACTCATCCATGGGAGAAATGGGACCATCTTGCATGGAAAAAATCTTTGGGAGGATGGGAAATAAAAAATATATTTATGTTTTCCAAGGATTTGGAAACAAAAATTGGTTGGCACCTTATTTCAAGAAACAGTCTATGGTCACTGGTAGTTACTCAAAAATACATTTTACCGGATATAGTAGAAGACTGGATTCGATATCCAAACAAGTCATTCCAACAATGATCGATATTTTGGAAAGCTTTGATATCCGCCTTTCTAGTGGTAGGGGAAGGCCTGGCCTGGAAGGTAGGTAAAGGAAATCACTTTCGTATAGGTTTTGATCCCTAGCCTGGGAGTGGAAACTCTCAAATTATACCTAAGGAATTAATTAATGAAATCCACAGGAAGGATATTTCCCTTCTCTCCCACCTATATAACCCTAACAAAACTACCCTCTATAATCAAAGATGGGAAAGTGTTTCTTCTATGGGGTTAATTGGAGCTTCAATAGCACTATTTGAAAAATATATCAAAACACTCCACATAGGCCATATTAGACTCTTGGACAAGGAGGATGAGTTGGTATGGAAAAATAATCCATTAGGGTCTTACACCCCAAAAATTTTCTACATAGCCTTGAATATGGACCTTCTTCAAGAAAATCCTAGTTGTTTGTGGAGGGGATTATGGAAGTTAAAATGTCTGAAAAAAAAGTCAAAATTTTCTTATGGGTGGCCCAAATGAAAAAATTCCAACTTGGGAAAATCTAAGAAAGAATTAGTTTGAAGGACCTGGAAGATGTCCTCTTTGTCAAAATGATAATAAAACTACATTCCATATGCTCATTTCCTATCCTTTTAGAAAGAGAGTTTGGACCAAAACCTCTGCAAGCCTTGGGAATAATTGTATTTGGGGCAGAACCATTTTGGAATAGGCTTGGACGACTTGGATCCACGACCCAAAGTTTAAGGAGTTAAAATCTCTCCCCCTCATTATCAGTTGGTGAATTTGGATGGCTCAGAATGCAACAATTTTAATTGGCAAAGCCTCTATTCTAGAGAGAATTGCATCCCAAATTCTGTCCATCCTCTCACATTTCCCCCAGTTAAAAGAAGGCCTGTCTTTGCAACCAAAACAAACAGAGGCCATAAAAAATTCAAATCCCTAGGCATACTTCGTTGGGGCCTCCCAGAATCACACTTGTGAGGGAGGAATAGTTCTTAATCTAGTTGAAAAACATTTTTTTCATTTAAAATTGGGATTGTGATAGGGTACAAATAACTCTGCAGAACTACTGACATTGAAACTACTAGTTCTATTTTCTAAAGAGAAGGAAATTTTTCACTTCCAAATATATGGTGATTCTATGAATGTCATCAACTGGGCAAGAAAGCTTCAGCAGTGTCACAATATTTTTATTTTTCCTATTTTGGAGGACATCCTTCGTTTGATGGAGGAATTTGATTCAGTGGTTATCTCCCATGTCTACAAGAACATGAACATGGTAGCAGACGCCCTGTCAAAAGCAGGACTGCAACTAACTCTGGGTCAGTTGCACATCACAGAGTATAAAGGGGAAGAAACACATGCTTTTTATCACCGAAATTTTATAAAGATTCCAGGACAGATGCAGGAATGAATTTTTTTTCTCTCCCTTCTCATACAGTTACATGGTCGACGCATTATGGTCACAATGTGTTACTCATCATACATTAATTTTTGTTTACAATAGTTATAAGCAACATTCAACAGATGATGTGCTACTATAGTGCAATTACTAGGTAGTTGCAAATAGATTATTAGCTTACATCTATGCTCTTTCCTGAAGCTCCTTCTACATGCACATATAATACTATTTAATTTACAGTATATTTCCCACCTTGTTCTGAGTGATGTAATTTATAGGCTTTCAGTCCTACAAAGGAATGTTTTCTCTTAAAAAGCCTCTTTTGTGACCACTTTTTAGGCTAGGGTCGAGGCCCTATTTTTCTTTCCAAAATACACACAGGGGGTGTGTTGTTCTCCTAGAAGCACCTACAAAATGTAATTTTGTCTCTCCGGATGAATAAAATTACACTTTTTTATGAGGAAAAAAAAACTAAATCATTAATAAATTAAACAATAATACTAATAACAAAACTAAAGTAAAATAAATATCTATAAACAATTAAAAATGTAAAATAATAAAATTTATGTAATACGGTAAATAAGATTAAAATTATATATATATCCAACCATCTAAATACATAATAAGATTATCCATTTTAACCATTATATTAAGTTGAGTGAAATGTAGTAAGATTGAAATCATTTTGTAACTATTTTAATTAAAATAAAATAGAAATGTTAAAAAATTGTGAATTATTATTAGGTTAATAATTTCTAAATCACAATAATTAATGTGAATATAGTTTACTTAAAAATTTGAAAAAAAATCATATTTTTAATAATAATAATAATAATCTATTTTTGAAAAACTAAATGTTCTATTATAATTAGTTTAATAATCTAAATACATATTAAAAAATATAATTTTTAATTAAAAAAATATTATTAAAATAAAAATTAATTCTTATATGATAATTAATTTATTATTTTAATATTTCAATAAATTAATTTAAATATTTTTAAATATTTTTGTAAAAACTTGAGAAATCTATTCTAAAGAGATATCCCACCAAAACCCCTTACAAGAATATTGACTTCCTAAATTTTTCATGTAAAATTGATACACCCTTTTAAAATCTTATTATAAAATGAGCCTTTAATAATCATAAATGTCACCTTATGTTCTTTAAAATTATACACCCTTCCCTTCATGTTTAAATTTTCATAGGTTAAATGCGATATTGGATAATTGAAACTCCTTATTACATTTCTTAATTTATAAGGACAACATTGAAGACCTCTATCATAATTTTACAACTACCCTTTCCACTTCTATTAACATGTTATATTTTGAGGTAAAATTGCTAGGAAATCCATTAGGGATGCTTCTAATGAGTCCTTAAAACTCGATAACATCAATACATAAAAATCATTAATTTAAATGAAAAAAAGGTACTATATCAATAAAAGGAAAGAGAATCTTTCACAATTATCTAAGCTTGATCCTAAGAAGTTTTGGAGGCAAATTATAATCCGCAATACTAAAGAAAATAATATGATTCCCTTAAGGGAATGAAATTCCTACCCTAAAAGTCTTTACGAATTCCCTAGTTCCATGGACATCATTCTTATTGTCTCTACAAAGGATGAATTTTTTTTGTTGGATGACATAGAGTTTGGGGTTAAGAGACTTAAAAATGGGAAAACTAAGCACATTGAAGGATACCAAGCTAAAAATTTTAAAATCAGAGGGCTTGTCCTCATCCCTCACATACATAAGATCTTCAATTTAGTAGTCAATCAGGGCTTCTGTAAACCATGGACACAAAGCCTCATTGTTCCTATTTTTTAAAATGGGGATAGAAACACTCCCTATAATTATAGGACCATTATGATTAGCCTGATTTTAGCCAAGATTTATGGAATTATTTTGGAAAAGAAGATTATCCTTTGGCTAGAAAGTCACGTTAAAAAAGTTAAAGGCTCTAGGCCAGGTTTAGGAGATATCATTCAACTATCGACCATGTTGTTACCTTTAGGATCATTGCAAAGGAGTTCCACAATACTAAAACCAATATATTTTTTTTGTTTTGTTGACATTAGAAAAGTGTTTGACACGGTCCCAAGGAAAAACCTTTGGAATAGGTTGGAAGATATAAAAGTTCCTTTTGAGTTGAGGGCTACTACAATAATGTTGGATGAGAAAGTTATGTCCAAGTTTAAGAAAATTGAGGGCTGGTCAAAAGAGATTGACTACAATATTGGAGTGAAGCAAGGTTGTCCCTTGTCCCCTATCCTTTTTGGCATATACATTGAAAAGTTAGAAAAGTGCTTAGAAAAAGGAGGTTGTGTCGTCCCTACTCTCACTGGTATAGTCATCAATCTACTTCTTTATGCTGATGATATCATTCTTATAGCGAGGATTCCCAACGACCCTAAAAACCAACTAAGAATCCTCAAGGAATTTTTCTCCAATATGGGTATGATTGTTAATACTGACAAGACTAAGGCCATGATCATTAAATCCAATAACATCACTTATGATACCTTCCCATGTGACAACAACAACTTTGAGGAAGTGACTTCATACAAATATTTTGGAATTTATATTCACCAGAATCTCAACTCGAATTATAGCATTGAAAAAATGATTATTGGGGGATGGAAAGCTTATTATGGGCTCGAAAAAAAATGTAAATCAACCAATATTTGGATATGAAATAAGAAGAAACTCCTCTTTGAGAATCTTGTTACACCTGTTATTCTATATGGATGTGAATTATGGGGATGCAATATCTCTCATGAATCCTGGATAAAGATAGAGCAAATCCAAAATATTTTTATAACCTATATTCTCAAAATTAACGGAAATACGCCCTAGATCTCATCCTCCTCTTAGAGTTAATCCTTTCTCCCATTCAGAACATGACTATGACTAGATAACTAATGTGTAAGAACAAGTTAAACAACATGGAAGACATGAGGCTTCCTAAACTTCCTTCAAAATCTAGTCGTAACCACCTTCGACTCAAGTGAGGATGGCATAAATATGCCCAATATTGGCTAAGCTATTGGGGAATCATGGAATACATCATTTTGCAGAATAAGGATACTTTTAAAAATATCATTAAATCAAAACTTAAGGAGAAAATGTGTTGTGATAAAGAGTTATAAGAAAACATAAAATTAAGGTATTATAAGGATGTAATCAACCCTAATGTAGAAGATCAAAATTATCTCTTTGTTTTTACAAGTGAAAAGAAAAAAATAATCCTTGCTAAGATACGAACAAATTCTCATGAGCTCCATAGTGAAGTTGGGAGTTGGTCAATTCCTAAAACTCCATGGGATGAAAGATTGTGTCACCTTTATGACACTAAGAAGGTTGAATATGAAAATCACTTTCTCTTGGATTGTCCAGCCTAAATGAAGATTAGATCTCAATTTCAAAATATTTGTCACACTACCAACCTTCCTAACCTTTTAACTCATCAAAACTACATGGTGATCTTGGAAAGCTTCTCTGAATGTTTTTTGAGCACAAAAACAAAATTATAAAGAATTGCAAGTAATCTCTTACCCTCTTAAATTTCGATAGACCAATTCAGTCTCAGTGGATGTTAATAATATCATCATCATACTCATCAATTTTGAGAAAGATGTGGGAGGGAGATGTCCATGTGGAGAAGAGGGTGATAGGTTTCTAATGTGGTACCTTAATTGGTGAGTTATTATTTATAAGAACATTGATCTCTATGGAATGATTTTTCTCTTCTCAATGGGATAATTGTGTTCTTTATTGCTTGTTTCCATGGGTTAAATTTCTTGGAAGAATGGAATGGAAAACTCGGTGCATAGATGATATATATGTTATTATTTAAGAGCCTTAAGTACTAATGAAAATAAACAATTGGACTAGTTAAACACATTATCTTTAAGAAAAATTATTTTTTGGTTTAGTCACCTAAAATGTGAACAATATTGAAAGATGTAATCTAAACGTTTTACGAAATGATTGTTCTCTAGCGATTTTTTCTAGGAATATTTACCCGAAATCCAGTAAGAAATTGTTAGATCCGTAGATTTGAATAATTGTTTTTGTATAATTGATTGCCTTAGATTTTTTCAGCATACTGAATCCATTTCTACATTCAAAAATGGATTTTAAACAACAAAAAATAATAATTTTGTACATATTTATGTTGCAGGATTCCAACGAAAATAACCATTTCATAGAACAATTAGACAACGTCATATTGTAATATTACAATATTGTCCTTGAAAAATGAAATTTTCACACATTTAAGAAATTTAACATATAAAATAATATAATACTATGATCTTAATGATTATCAACCTCATATTGTAATATTACAATATTTTCATTGAAAAATAAAATTTTCATATAATAAGAAATTTAACATAGAAAATAATATAATACTATGATATTAAAGATTATCAACCTCTTTAGAAGAGAATAAAACTTAGCACATTAAAAATGATATATTTAAATTGAAAGAATGTCATATTTTGTTTGGAAAGATGTTTCTTCATCCATTTAAAAAGAATTATAAATAATTTTTGTATTTACATATTATATCATTTTAGTGGAGAAAAGTTTCTTGAACTATCTAAAAAAAATTATAAATTTTATAAATATTTTTTACATTTATGTATTATAATGATAAATCTTTTTAATAAATTTTATAAATAATTTTTGCATTTATGTATTATAATTATAAGTTAGAAAAATATTTATTTAAATTTTATTTTAAAAATGTGTATTATTAATAATTATTTATATTTTATTTAATTATTAATATATATTATTAATATATATTTTTCATATGATTTTTTTTAGTAGTTTACTAAGGAAAGAAAATTGAGCATGAGAGTCAGGTGCTAGGGTTAGGGTTTCATTTGCCCTGGTGCACTCGGCCGCCCCCACAGGGGAATAATGATTCCGAGCGAGGGAGGGTTGAGAGGCCCTTCCTATAGTGAGGCAACAACACATGGAAACACCAGAGGGATTTCCAGGCGCCCAACCTTTGAGCCTCCCCCAAAACTTCGATCGCAGCTTATTTATGAGGGCACATTCAAGGACCGAGAGATGGATATTGATTTAGGGAAAACACCAGCTATAGAAAGTGCGATGCGACCATGGATACCAGGGAAATGCATTCCCCAAGCACCGCAAGCCTCGAAATACATCGTCAGCACACCCAGGATTGAGGAACAAAAGCAATGCATGAGAGTCTACACTTTAGTTGGGAAATTCCTAGGGCTCTGGCACTCGAAAAAGGAACTGGTAAAATGGATACAACAATGGTGGAAGCCCAAAGGCCACTTCGATCTGCAACTGGGCTCCAAGGGATGTTTTACCATAATCTTGCACAACTTAGAGGACATAAATCGCATCTTCGAAGGAGGATCGTATTTCTTTAACTTGGCAGGTCTCTTCTTGTGATTTTGGACGGAAAAATTCAGCCCTGAATCAGAGGACTTCGCACATGCCCCAGTGTGGTTAAGGCTAATTCCTTGCCGCAGGAGTTCTGGCTGGAAGAGGTCCTAGCGAGCATTGGAAACACCATTGGAGTGTATGTCAAATCCTGAGAAGCCACAAAGCAATGAAGATACGCTTCCTACATGCACATATGCATCTATCTGAACATTGAAAAGCCGCTACCAGGATCCATTTATTTGAAATGCCAGGATGAGGACTAGATGAAAACCATTTACTATGAGCACATTCCGTTTAGATGACGAAAATGTCATGAGCATGGGAACCTTTTCAGGGACTGCCCCCTCAACACACCAAGCAAAGAAGGAAACCCAGAAGTAAACAAAGACAAAGATGGCTTCATCTCGGTGACAGGAAAGCACAGACAAGGAGGCAGGTGACCAGTCACCCAACCCAATAAGGAGCCGACCATGGGAAACCAATTTTAGATTTTGCAACAACAACCAGAGGGCATGGATGCGTCACAGGCCCCACCCACAGAGAAAACACCTCAGAACCTGACGAAAGGGAAAGCATAGGAAGCCACAAGTCAAACCCAAATCATTCCTCCAACCAACTCCAATACCGCAGCCCTGGAACCTTTAGAGACCGAAGACGGGGATGTAGAAATGGAAATAAATGAGAAAGACCTAGAAGACGTTAACTTGGAGCATCTGAAACATGCCTACATGCACCACAAAATTTACACCATCCCCCCACATCAACTGAGAAAATTTTACAAGATATTCCTCAACTCCTCAGCAAGCTCCATTGCTAGATCTAGCACAGGCTTGGGAATCCAAGGAAATACATAGAAAGAAAAACAAAAATCTCATAAAGTTGAAAATAAAAGAGGAAGAAAATCCACCATTAAGCTCATCCAGGAGACAGGAAACTTCATGGTTAAATCAAGTCAGATACATCTCATATCTGACATTTTTCCACCCCTCCCCTTCCCATCCTCATCATGAAGATCATCTTCTGGAATATAAGGGGACTCAATGGTTGTAGTAAGTAGAAGTTACTACGGGATATGATCATGGAAGAAAAACCAGACAGAATGATGCTCCAAGAAACAAAATGTGCAACGGAAGAGATGGATAAGATCCTTCCTAGTTGTTGAAAGTAGGGGAAAGGCATCTACACAACAGCCATGGGTGCAATAGGAGGGCTGTCTCTCCTTTTTAACCCGAGCTCGGTTATTCTGGAAAATTTATTTACAACCAAATGTTCCATCTTGGCGGCCTACCGACTCATCAACTCTAATAAGCCCAGATACCTAACAAACGATTATGGACCAGCTAAATCAAGGGACAAACATGCCTTCCTAAGAAGCCTAGATCACCTGGCCACTTTAATTGAGGGGAACCGATGGATCCTGGGAGGGTATTTTAACATTATTTGTAACCTAGATGAAAAAAGAGGAGGAATGCACCATCTCGAGGGAGAGTCAAAGGAGTTTCAACTCCTAATTTATAACTTAGTCCTCATGGACCCAGACACCTCCAATGGCACCTTCACCTGGAAAAATCATAGAACTGGCTCTCATCATATGTTACACATTATTTTCTTCATCCCTATGATTGTTAATGACGTAAACCTATATGTTATCTTCGAAGGGATCAGTGGCCCAAATTCCTGAAGAAAGAAGGGAGAAGAACTTTGCTTGAGAGAATAAGTTGTATTTTCCTTTGTAAAAACCCTAACAATGAGGACCGCCATAGGCTGCACTATACAAAAGGTGTGGCGATGCTTTATCATCACACTCTTCTCTAAAGATGGGTTGTGACGTCTTCGCAGGCTACCCTATGGCTAGGGTGCGACGATTTTTGTACGTGGGAAAAACGAGCATCTTCTCGATGCTTCTAGAAGGAGAAGCTTCTATGGTGAGGTGGCCTCCGAATGGTTTGGATCTTACTCACTTTCATGATTTAGTGGGATCATCCTAACCTCCTCATATCCTATTCAGCTTATAAAAGGAGAGGAGCTCTCATGGAGAAGGTTAGCTTGATTGGGTTTGAGTAATTTTTGTAGCTTGGAGTTTTGGGCCTATGTTGGCTTTGAGATTTTCTTTGTCAAGATAGATTGTGAGTGATTTTCAGATCTATAGTCTCAGAATTCATGGAGTAGAAGTGTGTGGGAAGAAAGGAACTNGTTGGAAGGAACCTGACAACATCAAGGCATATGGTTGTATATTTCTTCCACGTTCTTTAATACAGATATAATTTTCTTTCCTATATGAATGTTATTTGTTCATATTGTATGATTCCTTGATCATGTACATAGTTTCATATCAAATAGAATCTTTTGTTCTTGTCTTAATTGGATTGTGTTTCTTTGTAGATATTTCTCCATAAGCCTCATGATGGATCTTGGATTGCATTGGCGAAGTCATATCTTCGATATTTAAAAGGCATGTTCTAGATCTATTTCTCATTTGATAATTGAATCTAAGGAAAGAGTAGTGTATTGTCTTGTTTTATTCTAGTTTCATAGTGAAGCTAAGGGAGATTAGTTTATGTCTGCATTTACCAATTAATCCAATAACATAAGGTAGCTTGCAGAATGGACCGATTTCTTCTCTCAGACTCTCTTATGTTGGAAGGCACAACTCTAGAAGCGAGCATCCTCGATTTCCATGGGTCAGATCACTGGCCTATCCAACTTTAGTTGGATATCCCAACAACTACAGGGCGAAATCCCTTCACACTGGAGCAGTTTTTGCGCAATCACCCAGACTTCCATCAAAATGCTTACGCATGGTGGAGGGAGGTGGCGGCATCGAACAACTCCAAGATGTACAAGTTTCAACAGAAACTCAAGAACTTCAAAGAAAAACTCAAAACCTAGAACAAACAAAACTTTGGCAACATCTTTGAAGCCCAAATACAACTAGAGGACCAAATGAGCACCATACAAAGCCAAATCCAGGATCAAGGCTTATCTGAGGACCTTAAATCACAAGAAGTGGCAGTAAGTAAAAAACTAGAGGAGAGAAAGGCCCAAGAAGAGATCTTGTGGAGACAAAATTCACACATCCAATGGCTCAAGGAGGGCGACAGAAACACTAAGTTCTTTCATAGATCTACCATTCAAAGGAGACATGCCAATCGCATCACCCAGATACTCTCTGACAATGGGCAAACCCTGTACACCCATCAGGAGATGGAAGAATATCTGGTCACCTATTATGAAAACCTCTTGACGGAGCCTCAGAAGGATAGAACACAAGAAATCACCCAGATCACGTAGAACATACCCTCCCTAATCATGAATGAATAGAACATGGCCCTGGTATAGCCCATCACACTCGAAGAATTTGATCAGGCACTTCAGGACACCCCCAAGGGTAAATCCCCAGGGCCAGATGGATTTACTTTAGATTTATTTCATCACTGCTTTCCAATGCTTGGAGAGGAAGTGTGGGAGATCATTGAAGACTCTAGACTTTTAGGTCAAGTCCTCCTAGCCCTCAACGCCACTTTCCTCACACTTGTTTCCAAATAAGAGTGTGTGAGCCACCCCAAATAGTTCTAACCGATCGCCCTCTGCAATGTCATTTACAAGCTCCTAACCAAGGTGATAGAAAGGTGACTCAAGCCAATCTTCCCCTTCATTATCTCGCCAAAACAATCAGGGTATGTGGAGGGATGACAGATCTTGGACAGCATCATCCTTGCTCACAAAGTCATCCACTCTCTATAGAAGATCCGTACTCCATGTATGCTCTTAAAACTAGACCTCTCTAAAGCTTTTGATAAGTTAATTTGAGACTATATGCACTCAATGATTCTCTTCTTTGGTTTTGACCTCTCCTGGGTAGACTGGATCCTAAACCTCACCTCCTCAACTTTCTTCTCACTCCTTGTCAATGGAGTTCCTTCTCACCCTTTTTTTCCCAGCAAAGGAATCATGCAAGGGGAGTTCTTTCCCTGTTCCTCTTCATTATCTTGGGAGAAGGTCTTAGTCACTCTATTCAAGATGCGGTAGAAAATAAGACGATAAAAGTGCTTCCCCTACATGGTATCAACCCTTCGATCTCTCATAATCAATTTGTAGATGATACTTCGATGATGGGCTCCCCCACTGTCCATGAGTACCACACAATCCTTTCCATTATCCAAACCTTCTGTGAGGCTTCCTGAATGAACATCAACAAGGACAAATCCCAGATCTTCTTTATCAACACCCCTTTGTCGATTCAACTCCACATCTCAGGAATTATGGGTTTCACTCGAAGCTCCCTTCCATCCAAGTACCTCAGAATCCCCCTCTTGGAAAAATCCCTTAGAAATATCTCTTGGGAAAGCCTCCTCACCTCATTTTCAAAAATACTTTCCTCCTAGACCTATCAAGCTCTCAATATTCCCAGTCGTCTCATCCTTCTCAAGTCAATTCTGCAAGCTCTGCCAATCTATACCTTCTCAGGCCTAGTGGCCCCTAACTTCATCCTCAGTGCTATCAAAGCCCTGCAAAGGAACTTTCTTTGGTAGGGGCTCAAAGCGGGGAAGAAATTTGTGTTGATCATCTAGGAAAATATTTGCAGACCCAAGATTCAAGGGGGTTTGGGAATCAAAGACCTCTCAATTTTGAATAAAGTACTTAACGCCAAGATCTGGTGGAGATGGCTGAAGAGACCCCAAGACATTTGGGCCATGCTTTGGAGAAGAAAGTATACCCCCAACACAATGGAAATAAGCCTCATTCACTGGAACGAACACACCCCAGGCTCCCTGATATTGACAACTGCCAAGAAAAATTGGCACCATGTAGTCAATCATGCCTTTTGGGAAATCCGAAATGGTCAGACTACCCTCTTCTAGAACGATTTATGGCAACAGTTACCAATTTTGGCACAAGAAGCATAGGACGATACCTTCTACACCTTAGCCACTTAGGTAGGACTGACAAAAGTGGAAAACTATTGGAGGGACAACCCCATGAATTCCACCTAGAGATGATAGAAGTCTAATGGAGAGGACCGACATGTCGAAGCACAGGTGGACCTACATCCTTGGCACAATATGACCAATGTACATAAAATTTCCATCATGCAAGGTGAGGACATATTGCACTGAGGAAACTCACCAAGGGAAACCTTCAACATCCAAGAGGCTTATGCCATCAAGGCCAATCTCAATCTCCCCCCTCCGATAAAAATCTGGAGCAAAATCTAGTCTTTGAAACATTGGCCAAAAATCAACATATTCCTTTGGTTGGTGGCACACATAAGCATTGTCACCTGGGATAATCTAACTAAAAGGGGGTTTACAGGACCGTTGATTTTCCCTCTATGATTGGTAGAGGCGTAAACAATTAACCATCTCCTAAACACTTGCCCCTTAAACACTCAAGTTTGGGATCATTGTGCGACCATCATGCGCACTTCAGATCGTAAGAGGGACAACATAGGAACCACCATCGAAGAATGGAGAGAAGTGGATTTTCATTTTCCTATATTAAATCACATCTAGAAGCTTCTCCCTAGATTTATCCTTTGGAAAATATGGAAGGAAAGGAATAGAAGGATCTTCAGGAATACCCAGAGAAATTGGAAACATGGATGGACCCAGGTATGTTACAACATAACGGAAACAGTCTTCTTGCAACAGTGGATTGAGGTGGACTTAACTTGTCCTACCCAAGAACAAAGCATCCTGAATAATTGGAAATTCATCACACAACATATTTTTCTCTATCCTCCTCGTAATCCCTCTAGAGGGGATAGCCCATATCAATGGTGCCCCCCTCCAATGGACTTTATCAAGGTAAACTTTGATGGAGCTTCCAAATGGAAGCCGGGCACAACAGGATTTGGCATGGTATTTTGGAACCATCAGGGAAGTATTCTTCTCATTACCGCAGGCAACTTAGGCCATACTACAAACAATGCAGCAGAACTACGGGGGCTCACAAGAGGGTTACAATTAACCATAGAGCACAACTTCAATAAACTCATAGTGGAAGGAGATTGTCAAGTAATTCTCACCCTCTTTCTAATAGTTGTGAACGGGGTGGATCCAGAGAAAATTTCGCCTTGTTGGCAACTATCTCGTGGACTGAGGATAATTGCAATGCTTCTCTGACCCAGTCAGGCTTTCATCCCCTCCTATGTGAGGAGAAAGGAGATTCATATTGCGGATGAACTGGCCAACATTGGAACGGATAAGGAGGGACCAGATCTTCTGTTCCAGGCCCCCATCCACCATATGGACCATATCTTTCAGTTATGCCAGAGAAAATCTCTAGCCATCGACAACTCCCCTGATGGGGTGATAATGGGAGACACTTGTTAAGAGGATCAGCAAGGATAGATCCACTGTGGCATAAGCCACATGATGGATGTGTGCCTCCCCCTCCCGTCACCTTAATTCTCTTAAAACCACATTGCATGAGACAAGACACCATTAATCTCAGCGCACCCTGCTCTGGCTATGCGTCCCTTCAATGGACCAATGCCATGGATATGTATTTACTCTATGCGTTTGTTGGTTTAATTGATGGAACCAACGACTCAGATACTATGAATTGCACCAAGTGCATTGGACACCTCATTCTCCTATGGTCGAATCCTCCAGAGCTCTACCTTCCACTCAACTGCTCCTATGCATACTATTTTTCTCTCCTGGGTGTTTCCACCCTCACTGTTTCTCAGAGATGTCGAGACAGAGGAGGAAGTCCAAATGAGGCTCGGCATGGTAGCCCAGCTAACCGCGTTTGGCCCTCTTCCCCCCACCCACACTTTCCCACAACTCCTCCTCCTTGTCGCCTTCCTCATCCTCCTCCCTAGTGCACTCGAGCCACAGTCCCAATAGCCTCTTGCCCCTCTCGCCACCTTTTTCTTGCAGGTTAGAGTGGTTTGATCTCTCAGGGACTTCTCTGGGACTTAACCCAACCCCCCTTGGAGATTTGGCCTCCACCTCGCAGTCAGTACCGATGGCTCCTCCAAATTCATCGACCCACTCGCTTTCCCAGTCTCCCCATGCCCTGCTACACCGTGCTCACTCTCAGGGTGATGGCCATGAAGCAAGACAAGGTTCATAACAACAGCCTCACTCCCATGCAGACTCTTGCGCTGACTCTAAATTTGAATTGCAAGAAGGACTTGCATTGCTGCAAGGCCTGGTTTTTGAGTTACGACAAAACTTGGATGATCTACAGTTTCACTTGGAGATTCTAGACG
>JASDQU010013945.1:55815-91138 GCA_032191745.1 Picea mariana | reverse complement strand
GCTTCTCAATACATTGACACTTTGTTCTAAGTTTTGTATATCATTTTGGTTTCTGGTTTGGTATCACTTTGCTGTCTAAATCGAATTCAAGTGATATAATTTCTTATTATTATGCATACCTTGTTACTTCCTATTCGATAAAAGATATAACAGTTTAAGGGTTCAGTTTATGAACAATAGCTTTGTCTTCTTTATGAACTGAATTATCATTTATGAATTTGCTGCATAGTAGGTTTCCCTCTTGTATAAATTCATAATCTAATAACTGTTATGATTTCTTTTATGTCTTGTTTGTCCTGTAACTTACTTCAAGAAGCATAATAGTTGATCCTTTGCGAGAAGCTTAAGGTATAAATGGTGTGAATTTCTTCCTCCAATCAGCTTACGAAGCAATCATACACAGGGCAAACTTGGAGCGTATCCAGGTTAATTAGTTAGATGTTTATTATTTTAATTAGTTAGTAGTTTAGTTAGATTTAGATTAGAATATTTAATTTCAGTTAGCTTTTCCTTCTGTTTTATAAATACAAAAAGACAAAAATAGATCCTTGGCTGTCTTAGGGCAGCGAACACATTGGTTTCACAGGTTCTAATCAAATCTGTAATCTGTTCATATTGTACATTTGTGAATAAAGAATGATCATAGCTGACAATTAAGTAGTTGATTTAAGTTATTATAATCGTAGTTAGTATATTGTATATATAAGTAGTTAGTAATTCATAGTTAGATTAGCATAGTTAAGTTAAATTTGTTTTGTTAGTTTCTAGTTTCCTCTAATTTAGTTTGATTTCTTTTATTTAGATAGTTAGTTTGTTTTAAATTTGTTTTATTAGTTTCTAGTTTCCTTAGTTTAGATAACTTAACTTAGATCAACTTTTCTCTTTGGTTTCCTTACGAGACCTTAGAGCGGCCTACGGAGCCGTTAAACTCGTCAGGGTGGTCCATACCAAACGGCTTGGGTTATTTAGACAACCCCGGACCGGTTCCACTCTCCCAGTTGACGGACGGTCAGTTTCGACCGTCAACAATTTGATGATTAAAGCTTAGGGAAAGAACCATGTCCTATCTTGTTTTGTTCTATATCTAGGTGGATCTAGGGAGATTAGTTTATGTCCAAATTTACCGATTTATCCAATAACGAAATGGGTAATTCCACTGGGGAACATATTGTTTTCATAGTTTGTCTTTATTTCTAGCTTTGATTGCTTGGTTTCTATTTTCTGAGTCACTAAGAGATCCAACTTGACTCTCTGACTGTTAAACTTCACTAGAAAACCTTCTTAATTTTTAATTTTTTTCCATTTTTGTTTGATTTATGCACCTTGCTTTGAGGGACAGTGCGGAGAATTATGATTTCTGCACCCTACTTGTTTAGACTAGTGTGTAAAATCTGCACCCGACCCATATCTTCCCTAAAAAAATTAGGGATTTCCGCACTGTGTTATTCTACAGCCTGCAGAAATTGTGAAAATTTTGATTTTTGATGGTGTTTTCCTTACCCAGACCTTGGATTTGGTTTTCGGGTTAATTTTTGGGTTTGATTATGATCTGTTGATAGTCTGGTTGACATATTTGAATATGCTTTCGACCATCTGTGCCTTGTTTTTTCTTTGTTTTCTTTTAAAAGATTTGGTCTCTTTCTTTGAGTGTCTTTTAGTTACAAAGCATCATTTTTTCTTTAGAATTGTTTGGTGAAAGAACTTCTTTTTCTTTTATTGAATAATTCATGTTAAAAGAGAAAATTTGTTTGGGTTTCTTTGTTTTATATAGATCTCTTATTTCTTTTAGCTATCTTTGAAACAAAAAAATTTAATTTCTTGCTTTACATTAGATTGGGGGCATCCTTGCATTTGTTTTCTTGAAGATATTGATATTTATAAGTTTAATATATTTTGGGACATTGTGCATATGGGAATGATAAATGTTTTCTCCTTCTCGTAGCATATCTTTCATTGAAATGAAAATATTTCATCTTCATCTCTTTGCATAACTTTTGAGTCGGTCAAAACACCATATTGTCCACGCCATTTTCCTCTTGAGTAAAAATAGCCTTAAAAATAAAGTGCTTATAAAAATTGATCAGACATTTTTATATTTTCTTGTAGCAAACCTACATTAGATTAGATGTAGGGCTTTGGAATAGGAGTGAAAGATAACTTTCCAAATCTACAAAAAAACATAGAATCTTGAGCTAGAGAGCGGTAAATCCACTTATTAAATTTTGTTCTGGGAAGCCCTTCTCACACAAGGGTTAATCACGAGGTCACATTGAGATTGGAAGAGTTACTCACCCTGCTTTGTTGGTCTTAGTGTAGAGATTTCCCGTATTATAGGGGTCTCTTGAAGGTATACCCACAATGATGAGTGGAAGCCTTTCAAGTTGATTTCGGGCTAGATACCCTGCATTTGCATGTGGATCAGACTGTCGACTGTTTCCCCAGGCATCACTGTAGTAATTGGTAACCTTAGTGGCCTATCTCTCTAGGTTCTTTACACAAGGTAACTGTGGAGGGGCAAGTCTTCATGGTACCTGGAATCGACGTTGGCCAAGCTCACTCGGGCTCCTTGGAGGGTATACCCATGTCTATGTGTGGGAGCTTGCACCAAGGCGTAAGTCTGTTAAGTAGGTCATCAACATAACTTTTACACCCGCTCTATCTCAGCTCCTTCTTACTTTGTTCCCACAATGTTAGATTTCATCACCAACTAGTGCATTCATTGTGAAAAGGTTTTGTTTGCTTTCTTGCTTACTAGATTTTTAGCGTGTGCTGTTTGTTTTCCCTAGTGGACTCTAGATTGGATTTTAATTTAATGGCTTCAGTTCCCGAAACGACCAATGAAGGAACCCTTTTTCCAGGGGAAACTTTTGTTTTTCCTTCTTACGAAAACATTGGTCCTCCTCACATCGCTGCTTTGAGCCTTCTAGGTCTCACAATTGGATTACCGGTATGGTTGTTTTCCACTCAAGTAATTATGAATGCAGTAAGTGCTTCGGTCGTAATAACTTCCCCCCAAGAACATAAAACTCATGTCGATCCTTCACCATCTTCACCAGTAATCTCTTCTTCATTGTCTTCACTTGCAAGGTCTTCTTCTGTTTCATCTTCTTCATCGAGTGAAAGCTATGAAGCTAGTAACTCGGTGGATAAGAAGAAGAAGAAAATGAAGAATAAGAAGAAGAAAAATAAGCAAGGATCTACATTTCCAACCAGTTCCAGACGTGTTGGAAAACAACCAGTTGTTGTTAATCATGCTGGGAGTTTTGATGATGTCAAGATCACCCAAACAACCCATAAGCCCAAGTACCCTTGCAGGCCTTGCAAGGGTAGCCATATTCCTAATTATTTCCCTGGTCTATCCAAGGTTATAGAAGCATGGTCTACCAGCCCTCGCCAACCCATGTCACAAACCTCTGAACAACATGTTGATGACCTCTTGTCAACTAGTCATGATATAGTTGGGAAGAAGAAAAGTAGAACCAATTTCCCATGCATGTTATGCAAAGGGTGTCATCTAACTCATCTTTTCCCTCATATGGAAGAAGCCTCAAAATTCCTGGAAGACATGATTATTTCACAACCTCAACTTGCAACTTCTTATTCCAATCTTACCCTCAACCCACCTATAGTTGATGGAATGATCAATTTGGTCCCTTCGTCGGTCAGTCTGGTTGATCATGTTGTCAATATGGTCACATCCTTAGTTGAACCACTTGAAAAAGGGGTCGATCCGATCCCATCCTCGGTCGATCCCACTCTCCTGTTAAAGAGTGAAACCCAAGTGGTCGATCTGGTCCCATCCTCAGTCAATCCCACTCTCCCGTTACAGAGTGAAACCCATGTGGTTGATCCAATCCCATCCTCCATCGATCCCACTCTCCCGTTAGAGAGTAAAACCCAAGTGGTCGATTCGTTTCCACCCGTCGACCCCATTCTCCCCTTGGAGAATGAACCCCAAGTGATCAATTTGATGTCATTATCAGTCGATCCTACTCTCCTGCTCGAGAGTAAACTCGATACTACCCACATTTTTCTCGTTGATATAGACTCTACCATGTTGGGGGGTATTCCTCCTTCTCCTGTGGAACCCCTTCCAATTAATGAGGCCATCCGTTTGGATTAGGGTGTGCTAACTGGACCTCGTCTTCCCTCTCACATTCCTTTCCAGATCACAGTGCAGGTTTGTGGTCGAGACGTTCCTCAGACACTGATAGATGAAGGTGCGTCTATTAGTATTTTGTCCTCTTTTTCTTGGAAAGATTTGGTTTGTCCTCATCTTGCCTTGGTTACACAGAATTTGTTAGCTTTTAACAGAAGAACCAGACAACCTTTAGGGACCCTTCCTCAGTTTCCTATAAATTTGGGAGGGAAAACTGTCTTTATTGATGTCATGGTAATCCAAGACCCCTTGGATTTTTCTTTACTCCTTGGGCGATGTTATGTCTATGCCATGAAAGCTATTGTGTCCACTCTTTTTCATGTGATATCTTTCCCTCACGATGGATGAATTGTGATCATTGATCAACTTTCATTTTTTGGTCCTGACTTGACCTCAATGACCTCCCTACATGGTTCTTTTATGCAGACGGTATAGCCCTTTCCATAGGTCAATTATGTGTTGTTGTCTCCCCTGCCTACCACTGCTGATGACAATGACTTGGACCGGTAGTTGACATGGTGATCTCTTCGGTAGGGATATTGGAGCCTGACCTCTTTACCCTTGTCGCAACCCTCGACATGTGTTCCTTCCAGAGTGTGTTTCTTCCATCCAATGAAGATCTCTTGGAGGCCATGAATGAGTTTTGTCCTTTGACATGGTGTCCTTCCTGAGCACTGTCCTCTTGGAAGCCATGATCAAGAGGAGAGTTGAGCATGGTTTTTTTATTTCAAGCTCGTTAAAAAATGAAACTAGTTGCGCGGATAGTTTTTTCATCTCTGTAGAAACCTTGTTAAAAATGAAACCAAGCTTATGAGAATAGTTCTTGTTTCTGTGTCAAGCTCGTTAAAAAATGAAATAGAGGTCTGAGGATTATACCTAAAGTCATGAGCATAGTTCATGTTCCTGTGTCAAGCTCGTTAAAAAATGAAATAGTTTTCCTCCTCTTTGTTTGAGTCAAGTCTTTCGTCTAGTATTTGAATCTTCATTTCATCTGCCTTTGCAGTTGGACGAAACAAAGCTTGGGGGGAAATGCGCTCATCCTTTGGACATCATGTTGAAGTTAAGTCGCTAGCTTCTTATGCTGGGGGCTAAGTAGCAACCATCCCTGTGTAATGCGTTGGGAAGTCCAAGCATAGTTTTATATGGTTCAAGCTTGTGTAAAAATGAAACCACCTACCTCAAGCATAGTTTTCTCTAGTTCACGCTCATGTAAAAATGAAACCAGGGCCAAGCATACTTTTGCTTATTTTTAAGCTTGTGTAAAAATAAAATCTATCCCAAGCATAGTTTTGTTTTGTTTTAAATCTTGCGTAAAAATGAAAACAATCCTGAGCTTAGTCTTTGTTCTTTCTCATGCTCATAAATACATGAGAATAAGTTACCGAGATTAGTCTTTGTTCTTTCTTGTGCTCGCAAATACCTAAGAATGTAACTGAGTAAACCTTTATCACTTTTTCAAACTTGTAAAGGTTATATGAAAAAGGAACCCCTTGGAGTTCCCTTTAAGCTCTTTTCAGACTCTCTAAACATGAAAAGATTGTCGAGAAATATTGTTCTTTTCACGCTCATTAAAGTATTTTAACAAAACATCTATTGAGAGGTACTTTATCTCTTTTTCGGTCTCACCAGACTACTTTATGAAAAAGGACCTTTTGGAGTTTTCTTTAAGTGTTTTTTAGACTCTCTAAACATGAAAAACGCTTGAGTTTTCTTCTTTGTACTCATAAAAAAAACATCGAAAGGCCCATATGGGACCGAACAGCTCCTTCTTAGGGTTTGTTAAGCATACTCCAAGGGATTCATCCAAAGGATGATCTTACATTACAAGAATATGCTATCCTCCTCAAGCTTGCGTAAAAATAAAGAGGTACTCGCCAGAAATGGTGGGGAAAAAATTGGGAAAGAAATGTGTCTAAACCTGTATTCCATAGAAGAGTCCCTTTTGAACATGACACCCTTTCACTCACCTTGTGTCTAGGTTGGAAAATCCGCTTGTCTCTTGATCATAATCATTTATAAGATCACAAATTGGCCTATGATCCCTTTTGTTGAGTCAATGTTTCCAAGACAATTGTCGTGTCGTCAATATGTTCAAAAGAGTCTAAACCAGAAATCCTTCTATTGCGTCGACCATGTTTGTAGTCTTTAAGCCTTCTATTGTGTTGACCATCATTGAGTCAGTCGTGAATCACTTGTTACTCTGATCTACTTCAAATCTTGTTACCTGTTTCGTGTCATTGATGTGGGATACATTAAGGCCCTCCTGCGACGAGTCTTTTCCTGTCGACTTCAACTCTTTATCCAGGAATTAGACTTAGAAACCAGTTGGTACCTTGGAACTTGCATGCCTCAATGGTAGGTTTCCTCTCTTTCAACAATGGGTTTTCATTATTGACCCCTGATCCCGAGATTCCGTCGAGTGTTTGACTTTAGCTCATTAATTCACATTCATTGGATTGTACTAGAGTACCTTGCGAGTGATTGACATTAATGGTGATTTCCCTCACACTTTTTAACGGTATACACTAATGAACGGTAATCAAGTGGTTTCTACCATGTTCGACTTCAGCACCTGTAATCACATGGTTAGATTTGTACTATAGAGTGGTGGAGATGAAGACCCTGAATCTTTTCTCACAGATTCAGGTTGCGTTGGAGTATATTCAATTTGTACTGTTGCATAGATCCAAATTTTATGTCTCATGGCTATGTTCAAATTAGAGTCTTTAACACATATATCCACAATGTATTTTTGGTGGCTATGTTCATATTTGAGTCATATTTTCATGGATCCACAGTGTATGTTTGGTGGCCATGGTCTATCTTACTTGACATGGATCTTTTCATGTCGACATTTATGCTTTGAGTCATTTTTATTCTAATTATGGGAATGCCTACCTCAGTGATGATACGTTATTGTACTGTATTTCCTTGTTTGTTGGCAAGTTTCTGACTGACTGTTCCTTGTTCCCTACACACACTCGACAAAGTATATCGACTATCACTCTATTATAACTTCATACTTTGGGGGGATCTCTGTTACACATTATTTTTGTCACCCTTATGACCATTAATGATGTAAACCTATATGTTTCCTTCATAGGGGTTAGTGGCCTGAATTCCTAAAGAAAGAAGGGAGAAGAACTTTCCCTGAAATAAGAAATTGTATTTTCCTTTGTAAAACCCCAATTAAGGAGGATTTCCGTAGGCTTATATATACACAGGGTGCAAAAATGCTTGATTTCCATAGGTTGCGCTATATCTAGGTTGTGGAGTTTCTGCAGGCTGCACTATAGCTAGGGTGCGATGGCCTTTGAACATGGGAAAAATGAATGACTTATCGATGCTTCTAGAAGGAGAATATTCTATGTTGAGGTGGCCTCCGAATGGTTTGGATCTTACTCACTTCCATGATTTAGTGGGATCATCCTAGCCTCCTCACCTTATCCTCTTCATATTATAAAATGAGAGGAGCTCTCATGGAGAAATTTAGTTGGATTGAGTTTGGGAAATTTATGTTGGCTTTGAGCTTTGCTTTGTTAAGATAGATTGTGACTAGCTATCAGATACACAGTCTTAAAATCCATTGGAGCAAGAAGTGTGTGGGAAGCAAGGACCTGTTGGAAGGAACCTGACGACATCAAGGAATCTAGTTGTATCTTTCTTCCACATTATATAATAGAGTGGCATGTTTCTTTCCCGTAAAATCATTCTCATTTTATTACATGACTCCTTGATCACATGTATAAGGTTTCATTGAGTATACTATTGTTTCTTTCACTTTGGTTGGTTTGTTTCATTGTAGATCCAATATCACGAGAGCATGAGAGAAAAGCAGGGACAACTAAATTCGATATTCAAAGGTATGTCACTTATCTCTTCTTTGGTAGTAAATTCGATGATTAAATATTAGAGAAAGTGCCATGTCCTATCTTGTTTTGTTCTAGATCTAGGTGGATCTAGGGAGATTAGTTTATGTCCACATTTATTGATTTATCCAATAATAGAGTGTGGAATCCCTCATGGAACACCTGTTGATCCACATCCCACATGCGGACCAAGTTCTCAAGCAGCCTTAGTTGGGCCCTCATGCCCTGGATCTTGAAGAATTTCAGGAGCCCGCATTGCCGGAGGGAATTAATTGTGCCCGAGTCATTCTCGGAAAAGAGATCATCATCCTCATGTTCTCTCTCCATACACTCCATCATTTTGACAGTTGAAAACCTGCATAAGAGACATAGGGAGAATTCAACACCTTTTTTTCACTTCCTTGGAAATTTTTATTGGTTAAACGCATCTAAAGAAATTTTGGTTTTCGCCCACTGCAAGTGAAGCTTTATGCGTAGTGTGGGACTTCCACAGGTGAACCAAAGGCCACTTGTGAACCTCTATTTTCCACAGAGCCCAGTATATGCCACCTCTAGCAACCCCTCTACGCACCTACCAACCTAAAAACTGACTCAAACACTATTTTTTAACCAGTGAAAAAGAAAATTAATCCATGGAAAAGACAGAGGACCAGAAGATTACCTTTCTAGCAGAATCCATTCGTCGAATGGTCGCCCGTATCTCCTACAATCGACAGAGGAAATTTGAGGAAAAAAGGGGTTTTTTGGATGAGTTTTGGGTAAAATGACAATGAAATGGTAAAAAAGGGTTTTCACCTATATTTATTCACTTTTTAATTTTTCTATTGAATTTTTAGATTATTTTATTGATTTTTACCTAAAACCTAATGTTCTAATGGTATTGTGAGTGTTGTATTTTTTCGCAGATGAATGATCTTGGAGATTGAACGATGAAATATAAATACTTTTGTTAATTTGTTTTTATGTTTGTCACATGTACATTTTTTTTTTAGGTTTTTCAAGAAAAACCTCGAGCACAATCTTTGTTCGTTCTTGCACTTGTAAATCAGTGAGAACATAACTGAGTATACTTTTGTCACCTTTTCATACTCATCATGGTAACACAAAAACAGAAACCTATGGAGTATCCTTTAAGATCTTATCACGCTCCATAAAAATGAAAATATTGTCGAGTGACCTTGTTCTATTCACGCTCGTAAAAGTATTTGAAGAAAATGTTTGATGGGTGACAGTTCATCACTTTTTCAATCTCATTAAACTAATTTACAAAAACGGAACTGAGAGAGTTCTATTTAAGTGTTTTTCAAACTCTCTAAATATGAAAAACCTCTGAGATTTCTCTCTTTGGGCTCGTTAAACAAGCATCGAAAGACCCATATGGGACCGAAACACTCCTTCTTAGGGTTCATTAAACATACTTCGAGGGACTCATCCAAAGGATGATCTTACATCAACAAGCATATGCTATCTTCCTCAATCTTGGGTAAAACTAAAGAGGTACTCGCCATAAATGGTGGGGGGAAATTTGGGAAAGAAATGTGTCTCTGTATTTGTGCTAGTGGGAGTAATAGTCTCTCTTGAACATGACACCCCCTTTTTCATTGAACCTGGGTTGGGAAATCCATTTGTCTCTTGTTTGAACTTATGCAAGTTTATATCTTGGGTCGCCTTTGAATTAATGCTTCCAAGACCATTGTCGTGTCTTTCATATGTTCAAGAGAAGTCCAACCTTGCACAAGCCCTCTATCGAGTCGTCCATCTACAGTTATCAATTCCTACCATGTCGGCCTTCCCCGTGTCAGTCTCAAATCATTTTCATACTTTGATCTACCCAAATTCTATAACTTATTTCATGTCATTGATGGGGGATACGATGAGGCCCTCATCTGATTAGTCTTTTCCTGTCGAATTCAACTCATCATCCGGGAACAAGATTTAGAAATCATTTAGTACCTTAGAGCCTGCATGCCTCAATGGAAGGTTTCTTCACTTTTGACATTGGATTCACATCATTAATCCCTGATTGAGAGATTCCATCGAGTGTTTGACTTCAGCTCATTTATTCACATTCGATGGATTGTACTGAAGTACCTTGGGAGTCATTGAAATCAATGGTGATTTCCCTCGCACTTGTTAACGGTTTTCATCAATGATCGGTAATCAAGTGGTTTCTACCATGTTTGACTTCAACACCTATAATCACATGGCTATATTTGTACTTACAAACGACGGGATTGAATACCCTAGATCTCACCATTTTGGTCTAGGTTGCATTGGAGTATTTATGATTTGTATTGACTCATATATTCACTTTGTATGTGTCGTGGCTATGTCCGGTTTTGAGTTTTCTAGAACATAGATCCATAGTGTATTCCTGGTGGCTATGTAGAATCTTGATGACATGGATCCACAGTGTATGATTAGTGTCCATGACTAACATTCATGATTTAAATCACTTGTAGTCTGAGGGTGGGAATCCCTACCTCAGAAATGGTATAATATTGCACAGCTGCTTGGTTGTTTGTAGGTTCCCAATTGGTGCGCTCCTTGTTCCCAACACACACACACATTTTACAAAGTATTTCGGCTATCATGAGTTCTAGCCTCATACTTTGGGGGGCATTCTGTTACACATTATTTTGGTCACCTTGGTGATGTTCTACAAGCATGTGTTAAGGCTCTCAAAAGGATCTTTTGCATGAGAAAAGTAACTTGTTTCTCCCTCTATAAAACTTGTTTTTAGAAGGACGTCGCAGGCTAAGAGTAATACACAATGGGGAAATGCCTGATTTCTACAGTTTGTCCTTAACCTAGCTTGCATAATTTCCATAGGCTGCTCTATAGACAGGGTGTGATGGCATTTTAAGATTAAGAAAAGGGATGAAGTTCACAAATATTATAGAAGGAAATCTTCTATAATATGAGGTGGAATCTGTATGGTTGGGATCCTACTGAATTCTCTGATTTGGTGGGATCATCCTAATCTCTTTAACCATTTCTCCTTCTCCTATATAATGATGGATTTCTCATGGAAAAGGTTAAGAAAAAAGAAAGCAAGATCAAGTAAGGAATTTATGAAGGAATAGGATGAAAATTGTGTGAGGAACTCTATTTGAATTGATGCTTGAGATCTCCATTATTTCATCAAGCTATTGTGGGTCATCTTCACGCAAGTTTGAAGCAAGTGTGTTTGTTGGAGAAAAGGGCCACTAAAAGGGAACCTTGCAACATCAAGGTGGTTTGGTTGTATCTTCCACTTTTACTTAATATAATACGATGTCATGTTTCTTTCAAATAAAATCATTCTCATTTTATTACATGACTCCTTGATCACATGTATAGGTTTTCATTGAACACACTATTGTTGCTTTCACTTTGGTTGGTTTGTGTTCCAGTGCAGGATCAATAGCACAAGAGCACCGGAGCGAAGCAGGCACAACAAAGACATAAGGAAGCGATATTCAAAGGTATGTCACTCATATCTTCTTTGATAGTAAATTCAATGATGAAACTTAGGGAAAGCACCATGTCCTGTCTCGTTTTGTTCTAGATCTAGGTGGATCTAGGGAGATCAATCTATGTCTTCATTCATCGATTTATCCAATAACAACTGCATGCTTATCCTCTTGTTTGGGTTTGATCTAATGGCCCATATATGCTTACACAACCAATCCAATGATTGGTTTGGTTTCTCCTCCTTCTTTGTTGTGCTACCCTTCAATAAAGGAACTTTCTCAGCTTTTCAAAGGATTGCCCTTTCAGTTCTCCTTTGTAGGGTTAACTCATTGGCCTCTGCTTGCTTTCTCGAACCGTTACTCCTCCTGATCTTGGAAATTGTAATAAGTTATGTTATTCACTCTTGTGATTCTCTTACAATATGGATCTTAGATTGTTCTCTCCTTCTACACTCCTTCCATAGGCTCTGTGCACACTTGTGCTATCTCTCCTGAGATTTCAACTCTTCAAACTTCAAAGGGGCTCGACCCTTTATTCCTTCAACAACTCCTTGTGCCCTCCTAGCACCCACGCTCTTCTTTCTGAGCTTGACCAACACTTAACGAAGTTTTTTTTCTGTGAAATATTTGCACTGGCCCCTCCTTGAGCTTTTAAACTACTATGAGTGTAGGTGCACTTCTTTTGATCGCTCTATGGACACTTTCATTGGCCTTCCCTTGAGATTTTACACTGCTATGAGTGTAGGTGCACTCCTTGTGCTCACTTTTTGCACTCCTTGCACTATCCATTTAGATCTTATGACCTATTCTGCTGTGTCCACCTGGTATGCTCTTCCTGAACTCGAAACTAAGTTCTTGTGCACTCCTTGCACTGGCTTCTTAGAGTTGTCAATAACTCGAGTGTGCACTCCTTGCACTAGCCTTGAGATCCCAGAACACTCAGAGATTTACACAGATAGGAAATTCTATATATTTCTACAAAGGGAACATTTCTATACTCATGGCACTCATAAACATGCACAGTGAACATCCAGAAAACAAACACTCATTCACAGAGAACACACATAGAGATTCATATGTAGAAAAATATTATTTTCTATTAAATATGAATGCTTTTTACAGTGTTTACAATGTTTACAAGGTTGGATTGCAACAGAGTCTCAGTTCTTCTCTCCTCTCTTTAATTATCCTATATTGAGAAATGTTCTCTTCTCATGCATTATTCTTCTTTCACTATTTTCTTATCATACCTTATGATTTCAATACATTGGGATTTTTGGAAAAGAGGGGCTTCTTGAGCCTTCCTCACCTACTTACATTAAATTACATTTAATTTACATCTAGTCTGAATCAGACCTAGATTCATATACCTGTCAACCATTACAGATGAATTACATGTAGTATGTACAAATACAATTGATTGGACCTCCTTGAGCCTTTACAACATTAATTACATTTAATTTGAGATTTAAACTCAAAATGAGAAAGCTGGTGCTTCTCTCTCCTCAGGATCTACTCCCTCCATGTGCGTTGTTCCACTGGCTGCTGACGTGCTGCTGAGTAGGAGTGATGCTCCTGCATCACAGAGGCACTACGTCATGTGGAAAATATTCAAGTTGAGGACATACCATAGTGGTCTGAAATATTTATTTGGACAACCAAGTCGAAATGATGGGAAAAGTAGGTGGCTATAATTCCTTAGTGAATATGACTTTGATATAAAGCATATAAAAGGGAAAGAGAACAAGGTGGATGATGCACTTAGAAGAAGGGTGCATGACTTGCATGCTACAACCATTAGCATGTACCAATAAGATTTGAAAGACTAAATCTTAGAGGCTGCAAAACCAGATTTGCAATACATGGAAATAATAAAAAAATTACAACAACGTATTTTGCAGCAGAAAATTGAAGACTATAGGCTAGTAAATACTGAAATTCTCATGTATAGGGGTAGAATTTATGTGCCAAATTCCCAGGAATTGAAAAATATGATATTGAGATAAATGAATAATGTAACTTATGCTGGACACCTAGGTTATAATAAGACTATTGCATCTATCAAGAGCCAATATTATTGGCCAAGCATGAAGAAAGAAGTTGTTGATTTTATTGCCAAGTGTTTGAAGTGTCAAAAGTTCAAGGCTAAGCATAAACACCCAATTGGTTTTATACATCCATTGCCCATTCCTGAGTGGAAATGAGAAGTTGTAAAAATGTATTTCATGGCCAAACCACCCATAACAAACAAGCAACATGATTATATCATGGTAGTGTTGGATAAGGTTACTAAAGCTGCCCATTTTGTTCTAATAAAGCTCACTCACAAGGCAACCAACATTGTTGATATTTATATGAGAGAAATTGCTCGACTACATGGTATACCCAAGACAATTGTGTGTGACAGAGATCTGAAATTTACATCAAATGTTTTGAAAGGATTATTCAAGGGATTTGGAACAAATTTGAATTTTAGCACAACTTGTCATCCGGAGTTGGAGGGGACAATAGAGAAGGTGAATCAGGTGATTGAGGATATGTTGAGGATGTATGTGATGGATAAACCATCAAAATGGGAAGACTACCTACACTTGGTAGATTTTTCTTATAACAATGGGTACCAAGCCTCTCTAAATATGAGCACATTTGAGGCACTTTATGGTAGAAGATGAAACACACCAGTAAGTTGGGACAACCCAACAGATAGAGCAGTGGTTGGGATAGAATTACTCAGGGAAATGGAAGAAAAAATGATGAAAATAAAATGGAATATAAAGGCTGCGCAAGATAGGAAGAAAATATGTGTTGATAAGGGAAGAACTCATAGGGAATTTAAAGTGGGTGACCATGTGTTTTTGAAAGTAAAGATAAACAAAAGTTCCCTAAAGTTGGGAAATTGTTCAAATTTGGAATATTGTTATTGTGGGCCATTTGAAATCCTATAGAGGATTGGACTTGTAGGATACATGATTTCCTTTCCTGCATCAATGTACATTCTTAATGTATTCCATGTATCATTGCTAAAAAAATATATACCTGATACTAATCATGTCATTGATTGGAAAGTGATTCAGGTGGATCAAGAAGGTGCCTTTCAAGTGCACCCCGTGTGCATATTGGATCGACAAATCAAACAACACTAGAATCAAGCCATAGATATAGTAAAGGTCCAATGGACCTGGTAAGGTCCTGAATATGCAACTTGGGAGCACGAGCATGCTATGCGGGCAGAATACCTGCATCATTTTGAAGATTTTTGAAATTTTGGTTGTATATGTTTATATATTGTACCAAGGATAGTGAATAAATAAGGGGGAGGGGAATGTAATACCCCTAGGTTGAACCCCAATTGTAAATGTAAATATAAATGTATAGATGTATATAATTTGGTGAGTTGTTTGTATCAAGTCTTAGAATTAGTTTTGTAAGAACCTTCCATAATATAGCGCACATATGTGTTGCGCACTAAAAGAACAAGTGTGCACATCCTAGGATACTGCGCATAGAAAATTAAGTGCATGATATTGAGGTCAGAGAGGCTTTGTGTATATGTTCATGTTTTGGAGGATGGTGAGCCTGGATACAAAAAGGAAAGTATGTTTTTATTGTAATATGTAATAATATGTAAATATTAATGAAAACACATCGTTGTTGCAGACCAACCCTGTAAAGGTATGGGGGGATAAAATCCACTAGATAGGGAAAGGGGGATAAAAGTTAAGGATACAGGGATACTCTAGGGATCTTAATCCAAATATAATATTATATTAATATTCCTTAAAGTATAAAGTATGGATAATTATTTTATCCCAAGTTCTAAGGATGGGGACAAGTGGGCCAAGGTTGTTCTCAACACGACAAGTGTCAAGTTGGGAACATGCATACATATAGTTTGGAGTTAGTTCATTTTGCATGATTCCATCATCATTCACTCACTCATTTAGTTTTCCTCCGTACCTTTCTGTTACTGTCACTATACCTATACCTACATCTATACCTAGTTAGCTTAGGGGATGGACTGAAGAAGTGGGTTGTCAAGCTCGTGGGATATTGAAGAGGTGGGTTATCAAGCCCATGAGAAATTCTCTCTAGGTGAGAGAATTGATTGGAATTGATTTCATGAAGGTGCCAAATTACAACTACAGAGCTCTGAGACTTCTTGTCTGATCTGTTGCTAAAGACCTGGAAAGGAAGTGGGGAAACTGAGGGACTATTGAGGAGAGAAGGGGTGCACTTACTGATGTGGGGAATGAGGAATTGTAGGCTATTAGCTTGAGTTGGAACCCATGAATGAGTTTTTCCTTTTGTCTGAGATACATCAGCCTGGTTAGGAATTCCTTTACCCAGGTGGAGTTTATCCCTAGCTTGGGGGTGACCCACTGCTAAGAGTATGAGCAGTGCGGTCTAAGGCTGGGAGGAACGTGGAAGGTATGCACATAGTTGGTGATATTTTTATCAAAGATAAGTGTCAATTGTGTGTTAAATTATGTGTTGCATTATTATTTATGCAATTCTTTTTATGGGTTTTTCCTGTGTGTGTTGCATGTGTATTTCTATTATTACTCTATATGAATCTGTGTATTTGCATAGTATTTGTATGTTTTAATTTGGTATAAAAGTTAAAAATTTTGGTTGGCATATCCCAGTTGGTTGTTGGGGATTATACACAAATAGAACAAAGTTTTCATAGATTTTAAAGTGGGAGAACATGTGTTTTTGAAAGTGAAGGAAAAGACAAGTTCACTAAGATTAGGACGCTACCCGAAGTTGGCAACAATATATTGTGGGCGCTTTGAAATATTAGAAAAGATAGGGTCAGTTGCATACATGTTATCTTTTCCTGCATCCATGAGAGTGCATAATGTATTTCATGTGTCATTATTAAAGAAATATGTGCATGATCCTAACCATGTAATTGATTGGAATGTGATCCATTTAGAGCACGAAGGGGATTTCTGGGTGGAACCAGTACACATCTTGGACCGGAAATTCAAAGTTCTCAGGAACAAAGCCATATGGATGGTAAAGGTTCAATGGAACTACTAGGGTCCTGAATATTCTACATGGGAGCATGAAGAAAACATGCAGGCATAAAACCAACAAATGTATGACATTTTTGAAGAAAACATAATGCAAGACTCCATTAGAAGCTAAAATTCTGAAACCACATCTCCGAGTCTTGGCCAACTGTGTTGGGTACCTTGATAAATGAATGGTTCATTCCTTGGATTATCCTTGATAAATGGATGGTACATCCCTTGGGTTGTCCCTAATAAACAAATTTTTTTTTCCTTGGGTCGACGATTTGAGAGGAACATGAGATTTTGGTTGGAGCTGCAACTGGAGTTGTTGAAATTGCATAATTTTTGTTTTCTAAGTATTGTGATGTAAATTTTCATATATGTATATCGGAATAAAGTGCACCAAGGATGGAGCATAATTGTCGGGGAGGGGGAATGTAACATCCCTACTATAATCCCCAATTAATTAATGCTTATGTATATATAATATGTGGCTATGACCAAAGGGATGTAATATGTGAATTGTATTTCCTTTTTTTATTAATAAAATGTGATGCTAGCTGCTAAGGGGACATGGACAAGAGATGGGGGATGAATTAATCCACAAGAGAGGGGAGTGTTTATGATAATAACCAATAGGGGTCCAATGGAGAAATTACCCATGTATATTGATTTAACCCATTTTCCTAAATTTTATATTTGTATATGAACCTTCCCATTTTTGATTGAGTGTTCCCAATGCCAATCATTGAATACATGTAAGAGGGTGGGTGTGAGTGGTCACATCCCAAATTTATTGGGAACATGGGGGTTGAGTAAAATCATCTTGGGGAAGAGTGTGATTCAAGAAAGGAAAGCCAAAGAGAGGAAATTCTTATGGGTTGGGAGAATAGGTTTTAGTTAGTCAAGTTTTGTCCATGAGAGCCATGGAGAGAGAAAGAAACATAGCTTGAAGTTGTTGCATCCATGGAGGGTGAATTCTAGAGAAAGTTCGATCGTAGTTGGAGATAATTGGAGCTAGAAAACTTAAGATATAGGTTGTCAGGCCTAAAGAGTGAAATCTTATGTGAGTTGCACTAAAATAACAAGTGTTTTTTGTTGGTTTGCTAGTATTTTTCCTAGCAGCAATTTCCCTTGAGTTCCCAACTGAGATATTCCTAGATTCCTATGCCAGAGAGAACCTAATAAATGAAGAAGTACATTCCTTGGGTTAGACAGGTCAAGAGGAAGAGAGATGGTGGAAAATCTAGATAGTTGTAGGAAAATATTAGTTAGGTTGAGAGTTTTATGAGCTGTGAGTGGACTGTGAGAGACCACCCTCTTTGTGGATTTCTAGCCTCAGCTCATGGGTGACTGGATGTTGATATTTGGAACAATCAGTCTATGGTTAGGTGGAATTTCCATCCCAAGTAGCTGATCGCACAACTGTTGTGAAAAGATAAGTGTTTTATCTTGTTGTTATATTAAATTATGTACTTAATTGTTGTGCATAAAATATGTGTATTTGGAAGTGATTTATATGTGTTTGTGATGAGTTGTTTAGTTGCATTTCATGTTGATTATTAGCATGTTGTAGATGCTTCTATTTTGTGGTTCTGGAAAACAATTGAATCTGTTTTAATTTCATAGTTGTAAGCAGCATGAAATCCACTAATTGTAAATGAATTAATTTAGCTAGCCGAAATTTCATTTTTTTAAATAGTATTCCACACCGATGGGATGGTGGACGTTAAAATTTCCACCATTATTGGACAATTCAGAGGTAGAAGAACACTTGACACCAAAAATGATCAAACTTGATTGCATGAAACATGCATCTACTAATAATATCATGGACACATAGGTCAAGGGCACTCTCCAAAATGTTTTTAAGCTTTATCATGTTATCAAAGCAAGGAAGCCCCTACACCAAGGCAAGTGGCTCAACTACGACCAGATTTAGCAGAAATTTCCTCGTCTGATGGGGGAAATCAAAGCAATAGAGACCATTTATTTCTAAGAGGGGATGATTGATACAGGTGCATATCAGTGGACACCCACCTATTCCAACTGGCTCACATACATATGTCATCTTTGTAGCTTCGGTTTTCATCTTGGAAATTTTTTTCTATATTTTCGATTCCTAAACTTCCGGGGCCATTTTGAGGCCCTAAAAAATTCTTTTTGGGACCACCACAGTCACATTGTAGACTAAGTGAATTATTATGGAATAATGTGTATTCCTCGGATAGACCTTTTCAATGGGATATCATGCACCTAAAATGAAGATCATATGAAAAAGTTACGACCTTGGGAAGTTGATGTAACAACTTACCACAACGGGGCCCACATGGCTTTTGGTTCTTCATCTCCTAGGGTTAGGATGTCTAGGGTTTTGGAATTCATGTTTGATGTAAAAATTCCTTTGGAGCCTCATTGTAATCATATTCTTATGAATGAGTGCAACTGTCATATCTCTTCTCATAGATAAGTTGCCACCATTCTAACAAGCTTGTTTGAGTCTACATTTTACAGTTTCAACATATTTCTGTATTGAGTAGAAGCCGAGTTTTATTGTATATCTGTTATTTTTCATTGTATCTCTATGGTCATAATATAGATATGTATTCATTTCATTCTGCTCATAAAATATGTATAAGTGGTATTAGAGCAGTTTGCTCCTTGTCGTTCTTAGTGCATGTCCCCAACAAGGTTAGGGTACAAAGTGTTGAGTCTTTAGCTTATTCCTCTTGACGACAAAATATATCACATGCCCAAGTGACCTTCCATGGAAAGAAAAAATAAATATGATAGGACAAGAGATTCTTTCAAACTGTTGCTCAAGGAATCCCTCACCAAATAAAGGAACGAGATGATGGATAGTTTTGTGCAAATCCTTCAACGACTACCAAAAGTAGACACATCTTCCTCGAGTGGAGGAACCCCCCCCTTCAAGGTACAAATCAACTTTGACATTCACATATTTCAAGGTTAGATAGACGCAGATGTTGTAGACAAATGGTTGAATCTACTAGAAGGGTATTTTTTTGTCCATAACTTTTCCAATAGAGAAAAGATTACATTTTCACTCCTCAAAGTTGTCCCCCATGTCAAATATTGGTGGGAGACTTTTTGTGAGAAAAAGGAAATAGAGGAACCCTCATTATTTATAGTTTCACTCACTTGGGATTCCTTCAAGGATGTTATTAAGGAACAATAATACCCCGTTGGAAGTTATGATGACATGTATAAAATATGGACCACACTGCGGTAGGGAAGGGACCAAACAGTGCCAGAATCACAAATATCTTCCATACCTTGTGCACCAAGATAGCTATCAAAGATTCAAAGTGACAGCTGGTGCTCAAATACTATGACAGTTTACATAGATACATCCATACATAAATGGAGTTTATGGACATTTTGTCCTTGGGCGTGACCTATCGATATGCTAACAAAATTGAGAAAAATCTTAAACAAAATACGTGGAAGTTTGGGTCTCCGGACCCCTCACAAAAAAATCATGGAAAGGGTAGCCCCAACCTGCAGAACAAAGGGAATAAAAATATGGATAGCCTCAGGACAAACCATCTAAGCTACAAACAAATAATGATAATGGAAATATGAAGAAAGACATCAGGAAGTGGTGTGACTTCCATAAGAGCCCCTGGCATAACATTGTTGATTGTCACTCAAAGCAGTCATTGGTGGCTAAGATGAAATACTTTGAATCACTAGACAGACCTAGAAAAGGGGAGATGAGTTATTGACATGGAACCCAATTCCATCATTTCTACCACCAAGATCCATCCCAGTGAACCTCATGAGCCATAGGAAGGCAAGCACCTCTTTCATTCACAGATGTGAGTGAAGGGTACTCCGTTGCACTTCATTTTTTATAGTGCTAGCCAAAAGAAACTCATCTCACCAGAGGTCATCAAGTGGCTGACCCTTCTGACAATGCCTCACCCACAACCATACACCATTGGATGGCTCCACCAAGGAAGCGATCTTCACATCAACCAACAGTGCCTCCTGTCCTATGGCATAAATCCCTTCAAAGGTTAGGTATTGTGTGATGTTGTTCCCCTTCATTTTTTTGATATTGTTTTGGGCCAACCTTAATTATGGAAACATCATGTTATGTATGAGTATAGGACTCACAATGTTATTACTACTTTGAACAGGAAATTTTACAAGATAATAGAGGTAGTCCCACCTATTTTCATTTCATTGATCTCTTCCAAGCAATTCATGAAGGTCATCTCTCAAACTGAGAATTTTTTCTTCTTTGTGTTTCGCTCTCAAAGTGAGCGGAAGGTTGTAACCACATCCATTGCCTTCGCGGCTGATCTCTCCACACAATATAATAAAGTGGATAACTTTGTGGAAGAATACAAATACATCTTCTCCTCACCCACTGGGGTACCTATACACTTTTAGGTCAAGCATTCAATCAACCTAACCCCCGATGCACTTCTACCCAATGGGCCAGTCTATCACCACTCTCTATTATAAAATGAGGAGATCAATCATCAAATCCAAGAACTACTCCAAAATGGGCACATCCGACCGACCTCATGACTGTGTGGAAGCCCAATCATGCTTGTATAGAAGAAACATGGGACTTGGTGACTCTGCATTGATTACCAGGCCCTAAATAAAATCACAGTCAAGAACCTGTACATGATTCCTTGAGTCAAAAATCTCCTTGACCAACTCAAGGGGGACAAAAAATTCAGTAACATTTATATGATGTTCATACCATTTGGTTTGAAGAATTACCCAACAAGTTTCATGAGGATGATCGACAATATCTTATGAAATTTCACTAATTATTTTGTGGTGGTGTATCTAGATGACATCCTCATCTATGGAAAGAATTGGGTGAAACACTTGCAGCATATTCAATAGGTTTTGCACACTCTGTGGCAACACAAGTTATATGAAAATTTGGAAAAATTATTCTTCAACATGAACAAGGTCTAGATCCTAGGATACATTGTTGATGAGCATGGGTGCATGTGGATCCAACAAATATCGAGGTCATTCGTGACTGTCTACCCCCAACCACACTCACTGAGATTCATATATTTTTAGGCCTTGTCAATTTATATCAGAGGTTCATGTTGGGATTCTTCCATATTGCATGGGCCCTCAGCCAAGTAACCAGGGGAAGTGGTAAGGAAAATTTCATGTGGGGCTTATCACAAAAAAAAGAATTCGATGATTTGAACCAGTTCTTGCGCTCATCCCTAGTGCTCTCATTACCTAACCTGCAACAAACCTTTGAGATCGAGACAGATGCTTCAGACAATGTTGTGGGTGTAGTTCTCACTCAACACAGACACCTCGTGGCCTCTCATAGTGAGACACTATCATATGTCATCCGTAATTACCCTAATTATGACAAATAAATGTACTCCATTGTGCAATACTACCACCAGTGGAGGCATTACATTCTTGGGAAGGAAACAATCATCCACGATGATCATAAGTCATTGTAGTTCATGCAGACATAGGGAAAATTGTAGAATGACCGCCATTAGAAGTGGTCCACATACTTACATCAGTTCCATCTCAACATCAAGTATAATATAGGAAGCACCAACCATGTCATTGATTGCCTCAACCACCTGCCAATTGCAACACTCATTATGGTGCTAAACTCCTGCGAATATGAGACCTCTTGATGGCACCAACTCTATGAGAGAGATCCTAACTTCATATCCACCTACAATATGTTGGGTGTAGACATAGTTGTCACTAATTTCCATCTTTAGGATGAGTTGTTGTGCCATTTGGGCCATCTCTGCATTCCATCAAGTGAGTGGGTGAAGATGATTTGGGAATCCCACTACAGTTGGGTGGAAGGACACTTCAGTGTAAAAAAGACAGTGGAAGTGTTGTAACAAATTTTTTATTGGTCAAAGCTTCGGTAAGATGTCAGCAAGTATATCAGGTCCTGCACTGTCTGCACCATTACTAAACCGACCATTAAGAAACAAGGAATGTACACCCCTCTTCCTACTTGTGAAAGGCCCTGTGAATCCATTTCAATGGACTACATGTCAGGCCCTATTTCAACCAAACAGGGAAATGACTGTGTTTTTTTGGTGGTTGATCATTTTTCAAAAATGGAAATTCTAGTCACCTGCAAGAAGAGCATCATATCAGAGGCCACTGCCAAGATATTCTTCGTACGAGTGTGGGTACATTTTGGGATACCAAAAACCATCATCTCATATTGTCATAGTTGGTTCCTCAACACATTCTGGTTGAGCCTCTGGTCACTGTTGGACACCAAGATCACCAAATCCACTTCCTCCCACCCCCAAATGGACGGCCAAACTGAGGTCATCAACCAAATGTTCGTGCATATACTACGCATGTACAATTCCAACCATCCATGAACATGGGATGATATTCTTATGTATGTTCAAAAGAGCTACAACAAAGCCATAAATAGTTGAACTAGCCACAAACCCTTTCAAATTGGGTTGGGATTTCAACCATTGGGTCCCATGGATGTTGCACTACCCCTTGCGACCATTCAGGAAGAATCTTCCAATGCTCAAAATGAATCAAAAAAATCCACCTGGTTCATTGAGTGGATCCAAAACATTCTCCAATAGGTTTATGATATTTTTCAGAAGTCCAATTCCAAGTAAAAGCAATGCCATTATCAACATCGGGTGCCACACAAGTTTCAGGTGGGAGATAAATTTTCGTTTCACTTGTAGAAAGAACGCATTACAAGGCCCCATCGGAAGCTTCGCCCACTCTTCAATGGACCTTATACCATCACCAAGGTTGTGGGTGAAAATGATTTTTATATCAACACTCCTGCCTTCCTTTGCTTGCACCCAATGTTTAATCTGGACCTTCTTCGACCATACTTTCCAACATTATTGGACACCTCAGAGGTAGCAAAATAGTTGACACTGATATAGCTCAACAATGACTGCATGGAACATGCACCTATTGATCATATCATGAACACATAGGTCAAGGGAACATGATAACAAAAGTTTAATATTTATTTTGTTTTCAAAGAAGGGCAACTCCTGCACCAAGGAAAGTGGCTCACCTGGGGCCAAATTCAACAAAACACTCCCCAGCTGATGGGGGAACTCAATGAAATGGATACCATTGCTTCCTAAGGGGAAAAGATTGATCCAGGTGGATATTAGTGGCCACCCACCTATTCCAACTGGCTCACATACAAATGTCATCTTGATAGCCTCATTTTTCATGTTGCTATTTTTTTTTATAGCTTTTCGGGTCCTAAACTTCCAGGGTCATTTTGATTCCCTAAACAACATTTTTTGGGTCTGCCAAAGTCATACTATAAAAATATTTAAGTGATGGAATAATTTGTATTCATCAAATATAAATTTCCAATGGGCTATCATGCGCCTAAAATGAAGATTGTATGCAAAAGTTACAACCCTGGGAAGTTGATGTACCAACTTACCCCAACGGGGCCTACATGGATTTTGGCGCTTCATCTCCTACGGTTAGTTTTTTGGATGTCCGTGGTTTTGAAATTCATGTTTGATGTAAAAATTCCTTTGGATCCTCATTGTAATCATCTTCCTGTGAATGAGTGCAACCATCACATCTCTTCTCAAAGATAATTCGTCACCATTCTAGCAAGCTTATTTCAGTCTACATTTTACAGTTTCATCATATTTCTTTATTGAATAGAATCCAATTTTTACTGTATCTCTGATATTGTTCATTGTATCTCTTTGTTCATAATACAGATATGTATTCATTTCATTCTTCTATTAAAATCCAGATCACAATTTTATTAAGTATTATAGATCACCACATGGAATTAAAACAACAAAACTCCTTATGGTTGTGGGAACGCAATATAACTCCTTACAAACTTATAACTCCAATTACAAATGGTGCAAACTGAAATTACACCTTATAATCCTCTTGGAAAAATCAAATAATTCCCTTTTAGCATTCAAAATAACACATTATAACCCTAAATACAAGATCATTTAAAAATAAATTATCCTGAATGAAATTTGAGTGCTAGACCTATCCATAAAACATGTTTTATAACCAATCACTTCAAGAAAAAATTATACAAATAAAGTTACACATGTGCCATCATCTCTCATTATAGGCAATACCTAATTTTATTAGAGATAATACATCAATGAACCCGTTTTATTTGCAATACATTGGTATTCATTCTATTTGTAATGTTTCGATTATTATTCCAAAAGTAACATTCAATATTAAAATTCAAACCTCTAACTAAATTTTTATACAATTAGGAATGCATGGATATTTTGTTGAAGTAACATAGTTTTATTTTTCTAGACTCCACTCTATGAAGAAAGAAAAGAAGTTGTGGTCTCTATGTCTATGCACCTAACTAAGGAGGAAAACTTAGCCAATAAAGGGGTGAAGGCCCTTGAAAAATCCACTTTGGCTTGAAATCATCAATAGGAGTGATCCAATTAATATCAATAATCATCCATCATTCCATTAACATGATCTACTCTTCTCATCCATAGGTTTACTGCTTCAAATTACATATAGTGGATGAGCGTAAGAAGGAACTTGATGTTAAAAATTATGGTGATGATACAATCGATGAGGTTGGTGATGAAAATGTAGGTGATGATGATAAGTTGGATAAATTACATGACCTTAATTATCATGATGATGAACATAAAGATAAGCACAATTTTGATGTAATTGTCGATGATGAGGATGATGCACTTTATATTACTAAATTGGATGATGTACCTGAATAATGCCAACAATATCATCGAGTTGGCCATATTACATTTCATTTATTTTATCTTTCTCCATGTATTTTACGTGATAAGACAAATAAAATTTAAAAAAGGTGTCCAAAGTGAATAGGTGAAGGACCCTGGACTAGTTTGTTTTGAAATCATTTGTAAAAGTGATTCGATTAATATCAATAAGCATCCAAAGTTCCATTAAATGAATCTACTGTTCTTTTCCACTAGTATACTACTTTACATTATAAGCATCTACATATCATGGATTCCCCATAGTGGATTCTTCATGAATTTCAAACAACATCCCCTCCTTCCTTGAATTTACATGGATGTCACACTTGCAAACACATGATAGGAATTGTCGATTGTAGATCATACTGACATGGTAATTGGAATTTTTTTTATAGAATGTATACATGGAAACAATAAATTCAATAAATAATATCCAAAGTTAATGATCCAATATCAAAACATCAGGAAATCAAAGGAAACTTATGACACTAAGGGTTTTGAATGGGGTTCTATGACTACTAGTCACAATGAAAAAATTCTCACCATTTTCATAATGGAGATCGATTAAAAATTGTCCAAGAATAGTAGAATATCTCCTAGTGTGGCATCTAAATTATCCATAGACATCAAAAAGTAGAGAAGACAAGAGATTATTTTGGGAGGTTGAACCAACACCATGCATTAAGTACTCGCTTTGTAGATAGATATTCTTAGGGCCTCATATTTCTTCCTATGGAAAGCTTTGATTTTGATAGTATAAAGTGTTGGACATAGTGGTATGATATTTTCATTGATGAAATAGAGAGCAGGTGATGAGATAAAAGCTCAGGATAAATAAGGTAGAATATCACACAGAAACCCGAGCCTACACAGAAGAATCCCTTGTAAAGGTCAAGTTACATCAACTGTTAGATTATTTCAGGATCTATCCTGATCGTCAGATCTAATCAAGTGGAAGGATAGGATAAGAATATCCCATAAGACACAGAGTCTTGAAACCTCTAAAATCGTGAAGTAAACACCGACCGTCAGATCGCATGGAGAAAGTTTGGGTCAGTTATTAGTCATTGGATCAAGCAAGAGATAGAAATATTCAGTACTTTGGAGCTTCGCCACTTCGATGATTACTGGAAACAAGTAAGAATCCATGAGATCCCAAAGTCACGAAATAACATTGGTCGTCTAATCAAGACAAGGAAATATCTATAGTGATAGATATATTCGACACTTCAGTAATGATCGAAGGATGGTATAAAAGTGCCAAAACTCTCGAAGCTACGAAGTAACGAAAAGTCAAAATCCTAGTCAGCAAGTACATGTGGCCTAATCAGATGATGAAAAATGTCAAATACATATGAAACATAAGGTCTATGAAAGTCACAAATCAGGGTAACATGTGGCACACCCACTATGGGTCCACGTCATCATAGGTGACATCAGCACACCACATCAGTCCGAGACTACAGCTTCTGGGATAACCAACATTTCCTACCAGAAAAAATACCTGAAGCTTCGAAGGTTGAAGTCATGAATTGATGTTAGTCGTTGATCTAATATCCACTGGAATATATTTATATTTTTTCGATCGAGCACAATGGAAGGATATCGTAAGGTGTACTAACCACTAACATTAAGCGATCACCACATCTTTATGACTTATTCAATAGGTAAACACTCCAGAGGGATTGAACTACCTTAGGGTTCGAGTAGCCCAGAGTCTCAGAGTCACAAATAGTCGAATACTAAGAGAGCAGGAGCACCTTTGTACCTAAGTCTATGGTCCTAGCTCCTGGACATGTGAATTTTATCAAGCAGGGAGTGTTGATACACCCTTCGATGAAATTTTCCCCGTAAGAGTTGGAAGACTGCAAAGGTTTGAGTCCTAAAATGTCGAAGTATTGAAGTGAGCGAGAACTTTGCACTCAACTACAGATTATGTCCCGATCGTCTATTTTTTTTAATCCTTTGGATAATCTAGGATTGTCCATCCAATGGAAGATTAAATATTGATCATCCGATCTACTAGTGAATACAATATATGCACTTTGGTGAAATGTACTCCATGAGGATTGAATGACTGCAAAATATAGAAGTCCAGAAGAATGAATTACCAGAGAACCTGGTTCCATTACTGGTCATGTGATAAGGTAAAGAATCTAAAGGGGCTAGAAGTAAATAATCCCTCAGATGTTTGAATATGGTGCCATGTAGAAGAATAGGGGAGGAATAAGAAAGTGCTAGCAAAAAAATGTTTGGAATGGACAAGCTCATGGTTTCAAGCTCGCGGTCACACAAATTTTGGTTTGAATGGAGAACCTATTGATTAAGAATCAAATTCATAACAATTTGAGATCTGTAGAATAATGAAATGATACACAGTCATGATTAAAAAAGAGTTAAAACATGAGCATTATGAATAAACAATTAAAAAAAAGAAGGAAAAATGATATTATTTAAAGTTTAATATTATTATATGAATGAAAGGGTACAATGGTTCATTCTCAAAAGACACAATGGTGCAAATTTACACCAGTTGGAAGACTATATAAACAAGAAATAATGGTGAGAAGATAGTGTCTCTTTAGTCCAAATAAGAAGATCAAAAGTAGAAGACCAAGAAGAAGAACTGATGGTACTTATGTAGTGAGGGTGAAAGGGAGGAGCAAGGAAGGATTCATATCCTTTACTAAGTAAAGTGTGAACACAAGGGAGTTGGTGCTTCCTAGGGTTGGTGTCCTGAAAAAAAAGGGAGTTGGTGCTTCCTAGGGTTGGTTCCCTAAAGACAAGAGAATTGGTACTCCCTAGTGTTGGTGCCCTAAAACAAGGGAGTTGTTGCTTCCTAGGGTTGGTTCCCTGAAGAAGAGGATTGTGTCTCCAAGAGTTGGCACTCTAAATAGGATTGGTGTCCTTCACAATCTTAGACTAATCTTTATAAAGCCTTGTAATTTTTGTTAATTATATTTATATAATTTATTTTAAATACAAGTCCATTGATGATCTATTGTGATTATTAATAAAATATCAAAGTAATTACTAATTGTTTAAAAAAGGGTAATACTGATTCACCCCCCCCCCTCAATATTTCAGCATAAAGTCCTACTATAAATGTGGCCATTTGAGGATAAAATATGTACATGTAGAAGAGAAACCACATGTACAATGTTCCTATAAAGGTGGTCTTTCCTATCCATAGAACCTTCGATATATAACCATTGCAATAGTTGTGAATTGGATTTGAGGAAGAATATGTAAATGTATGAACCTATGGACTGTTGCGATGGATTTTTTCACTTGAAGGATGGAATTCATTCATTTAGAATTTTCTAAAATCCATAGACATGGTTACAACTTGGAAGATAAAAAATTAACACCCATACATTCTCCATTACCACCAAATCTTCATCTACATGCATTCAACATTGCTACAATTCTTTGTAAAGACAAATTTTATTAACATGTAATGATACAAAGAAGGAAAGAGAACCTCTGATGTGCAACAAATGCTGTAAGGCTCCACTAAAAGGTGTCTAGTCTAATATTTATATTGCTTCCTCTCACCAAATTTATTTTTTAGTGAGGATGATATAGTGGAGCAAGGAAACCTTTTCCAAAGTGATTCACTTAGTGCAGATATTTGGCATTATTTTCTCCATATTTCTTGAAATTTTTCAAAATAAAACCATCCTTTAAATTTATGTCAAGGAGAAAATACAAGACTCAATATTGTCCGCATAGCCCTATTAACTTCAAACAAACTATTTGCAAAAAATTAAAAAGGAATTCCATTTACAAACCTCGTCATCATGATTGCGATAAATCCCTATTAGAAGTATCATTTATTGCATTGCATATAATTTCATCATCTAGAATCATTTTAAATGCTTATTATAAAAATTTCCATAGGCTTGTAAGTCATTATTACTTTGAAATATCTCAATAAGAAAAAGATTGAAATGGTTTCCCACTATCACTATGTCATTCAAGGGAAGTGAAATATGATATTGTAATAAAAACCAATGTTTAATGCTCCAAAGATTCATCAGTGAACTCTCTAACCATTCAATTGCAAAGAGATCAATAAACTACCTAACCATTCAATCACTTTGCACCATTCAATCCATACATTCACCAGTCTCTTAAGACCATATGTTATATGATAAATCACTCGTCAACATTTAGGCATGCAATTGTCATACATCATACATTTCTCTGATACCAATGGAAAGACATAATAAATAACAATAACATCAATAAGATCAATAATATGTGGAAGGAAAAAAACCAAAATCATTGTTCATTTTGTTATTCACATGGGAGTACAATATATGTAGTACAAACCTCCAATAACCACCTTTAGCTATATTCATAACTAATCATGTGAAACTTAGGATAATGAATATATCCTAAAATGTGAATATGGTGGTATTATGAATTAATTATTAGAGATAAATTTCTAACAATGAAAATAAATGGGTTGATGTTGAGCATGGTATAAATTGTTGACAGATGCGAGGTAACAAAAAAATAATAAAAATGGGCCCCAAGGTACAAAGTACAATTTGACAATTGAGAACAAATCAAGTATTTGTAGAATCAATCAAGCAAGGAACATTGAGGTATACCCACTATTGAATGCGAGGAAACTTTCCACTAATCACTGTAAGCTCCAAGGTACTATCAACATCTCTATACCTACTTGCTAGAAAGGGACTTGTCATTAATAGGAAGAGATACATTAAAAGGATCACATTAGGGCATTCCCCATCAACCGACATGAAACAAGGACCATGAATTTTATATGAGAAAAAACCACTCAGTACATTCTAATACTAGGAAGGTCAACGTAAATGGTCAACAAGTGTATAGAAAGGTGGAAACGGGCTAAAACATCCCTTGAAAATTAACATGACACAATAAGGACTTGGGAAACAACTGACATGAAAAATACTAATGATATAAAGCTAAAATGCAAGATGCATTGAAGCATCCTTCATAAGTGTTGGAAGAATAATGAATTAGAGGAGTACAATACTCACAGTCATGGTACAACACCTAAGGAAATACTGAATCTCAACTATAAGAGATTGATGAAAATAGGTTGTACATTCAAGGTTGACAAATACTAACATTCACCACTTCAATTGAATCAATAACACAGATTAAAATTCTTTCCCACTTTTTCTTTTTTTGATTTTTTTTATGTTTTTGTCTTTTCATGTTTTTCAAAGTGTGAAAAAAGAATAAAAGTATGCTAAAATATAGTGGACAAGACCAGTGTCTCAAGAGATTTCAACTACACTCCAAGTTAGCATGGAACATACCTATTCAAAACAAGTCCAAATAAGTTGTTGGGAAAGTTGTGTACACTCATACAAATGGATTTTCCAAGGATAAAGGTTGAAAAATAGAGGTAATTTAATGCAAATGGTGAACAAGGAGAGTGACTATAATGATAGTGGATCAGTAAGTTCAAATGTACAAGCAATTAGAAGCAAGTGCGACTGAAACGTGACAAAAACTAATGAGATCCCATTAGGACATGGATAAAACATTATAAGAAAGAAGCATGTGGTCTCAAATATTAAGTCATGGCAGGACTAATAGGTCTCCCAAGCCTATAAGGAGAACTTAGAATGGGCACCAAAAGGCATAAACAATGCTAACTAGAGTAGGTCATGGAGGGTAGGTACTACTACCAAACAAGTTAAAAACTCACAATGGATAGGGTTGGGGAATGAGGCAAGTTGATGGGATCAACCCTAAGAAATAATATTGACACAATTTTAGGCTAATAGTGTAAGATGTAAGCATAAAACCTATCACTATATGCCAATTTGAAACATTTACCTCAAAAGACATAGAAAGTCAATGCATTAGAATGACAAAGTGACGTCCCATAGTCCTAAAAAGTCATCAAAAAACACTTAATATAGTGGTTAAACAATAATAGAAAGATCCTGCACCAATTTAAGTAAAGGGTTTTTTGCATGACAAAGGTCATAAAATAGTGTTTTGGGGAGAAAAAAGGGTCAAAAAACTTGTTCATATGAGGACAAGAAGTTCATTTTACCATTTTCACTTATGTAATTAATCATACAGTGAAAAAAATATTTACCCCCCTATATGTCTGGTGTAGATTGTGGAATATTCAACTAGTATTTTTTTTTTATTCATCCGAACCAGGTAGACCCTCTTCCCATGCTTGATAATTTCATCTATTTAACTATCAATTTTACTCTTATTTTGCTAGGTATTAAACCTCATATGGCATGCAAATGTGTCAGCATAGGTTTGACATCCAACAATCATAGCTCGATGACCTTGGTTGCAACTTTGGCATGCAAAATAATTATTTAGTGCACCTATTGCCAAGAACAATTGTGGCCAATCCTTAAACAAGGAAAAAATTCAAAAAATCACCAATGAGACTAATGTAACTTTTATTTGTGAAAATTTCACGGCTAAATTGGATGATAAAGTGGGACAAAAGAGAGAATTGGGAAACGAATGTGGCCACTTTTCAAAACCAACTGAACCTTGATTCATTATATGATTGTTGACTTCGGAAATTCTTTAGAAGTCAAAAAGAGCAGAGTCAGGGTATGGTACTACACAGACTAGTGAGCTTGTAGGATCTCGAGGATTAGCATTTTTGAGTTGGGAATGATATTGTTCATATATATGTCAATGAAATATATTTTCTAATGGGTATACCTTGATGGGGAGAGTTGGTACTCCTAAAAGGAGGTGGAAAAGGTAGTGTTACAAGAATAGTAGATGATTATATTGCAACACATTGTCGAATAGGTTCTCGAAAGATTAGCAATAAGTTACAAATTAAATATGTTATAGAGTTTCCTATGAGGACCATATTTTTTTACCATTACATAGATAATGGGATCAACCACAACATATATTTCCTCATGTCCTCATATGCATTATGCATTGGAGTTCTTGCATCTTGTTAGTCCCTAGTCCTATTACCACCTTTCTATTCTTAAAAATTTCATCCTATTATATCAAAACCTGTCCTGAGCCTATTTCTCTTTCTTGATTGTGTATTTTTGAATTATTTACCTCTCTCTTTTTAGTGCGATTTGATTTTCTTAAAATTGGTTTTCATTTGCTTCTTATATGATAAGTTTGAGATTTTTCATGGAAAGAGATGTGTCATATCGGATTGGTTATTTCATATTGGCAAATAACATGCATTTTCCTAGGTATAAAGAGTGAACATGGTTGCTACTAGAATACTGCCATTCTTGTCGCACATGAGAACATCATTACTTCAAGCATGCTCCAAGTTCGAGGATCCTGACAACAAGACTAAATTCATGCAAAAGACCATGCAAATGATTATGGAATTCAATTATGGAATATCTAAATGATTACTTGATCCCTATGCATGATTTAAAGAACACAAATGCGAGTATGTTTGTACTTCAACAAATTCATGCATTCTTAGAAGCCCGATTAAGGTGAAAACCTAGCATTTGCAGGTGAAACAGAGAGTGTAGCTAACATTATGTCAACTAAAAAGGGAGGTCAAGTTCTTCGATTGGAACAATATGGGGTTAAATTATTAGAATCCTACCTTGAAATATTGCAAAAAATTGTATGGGGAGTTTAGAGTTCCACTCTAAATTTGATTTGAAGATATCTTTCAAACCGTGCATCCATTCTTTGGGAAATTTGGAGGTGAAATGCATTAGAGTAATATGAACAACCCCAATGAATACCAAGTCAAATTAATCCATCATATCTGAGAAATGAGCCACTATCACCTACAACCATTTTATGTTTTTCTCTAAAACCTTGAACTGGGTTTGTCTCAAATTTGGTGTGCCAAAGAACCATGATAATATTAATATGTTGACCAAATATCAGCCCGACCTAGTTTATCATTTGGGAGAAAAATAATAATGAACATATACAAGTAATCCCATATCATCCTTAGTTTTGAAAAAGGGGTTTGTGGAATGTGATAAGGTTCATACCAGAAGGAGAACCAAAAAAATGTCACAGGAAATTCAATCATCTCTTCAACAAACAGATGTTGAGCCTGTTGAGCCTATATAAGAAACCCCTGACATACAAGTTAAAAAATCTTCAGCGCTGAGAAAAACCAGAAAGAAGAAAATGAAAAAGGTGGTGTCTACAATTGAATTCCCTCAACCGAATGATGGAGGTTTCATTGTCATCAATACCATTTAAAGGATTTGTGTCCCAGACAATAGTTGCATCTAAGATATGGAGGAAGATTTTGCTAGTATATATTGGAGATTCTAGTGAGATGCATGTTCATCTTGAGCAGTCCACATTTCAGGATTCATAGGTGGTGAAGTTATTGTCCGAATAATGTGTTTTCCTACATATTCTATAAGGAAACATATATGTTGTTCATTTTTCAGCATTCTTTCCACATAAATCTGCTCCATGTTTGTTAGCTATTGGATATAATGGAAGTGTATTGTGGCAATATGAAGGTTATATTAGTGCTAATGACCTCATATCAAGCATTGAGAAAGTAAGGCTACATCTTCATTCCCTGAAAGTGGTATCAAATTTGGTCTCATATGAGCATGAAGGTAAATTGAATACACCTGAACCATATCCTTCTTTAGCTGAAATTCTTAGTCAACAATCATCAATAAGCCAAATAATGTCTAAGACCACTTGGGGAACTCAACTTCAATGGTTGAAAATCCAAGAAACTTGGCATTTAGCAATCAAAAAATAATTGATCCTACATGTTTATTAGTGCAAACTAAAGAGTCTACATATGCCTCACCATCTAACTTGGAAGAAAACAATTCTCAGAGAGGCAATACAGTTATCCCTGGTGATACTAACATTGGAGGGGAAATGCTTAAAGTTGATAATGAATTATTTAGAGAGAAAATGATTAATTTTTCTAGTTTTTTCCTTGAACAACCAACTACAAAAATAGTTCCCAATGGAGAAACATGAGATGTATCAGAAAAACAAAGATCTGGAAATTAAAAATTCCAAGATACACTAAAAAAATGAAGAAAGAGGCATAATTTCCTATAGGTGACTGTTTTTTTTGCAATCAACTTTGTGCATGCTTTCCGAGAAAATGGTGAAGCATTTGGAAAAACCATTAAAACATCACTTGCAAAATGGTCTTGTCTACCTAATGTATGGGCCATTTCCTGAAAAAGTAATTTTTTTGGGAGGTACAGGTGGAATTTTAGGGTTGTTTTTTCCAGTTTGCTGATTTTTTTCCAGATTTTTCTAGATTTTCCAGAGCTACCACCTCACTAATTCGACCTAGATCATGATCTTGTGCTACATGAATGGGATTAGAGCAACGATAATTTTAAGTATGAAAATTTATATTAAAATGTAGAAACATGGGCCAATCTTACTAGTACTTGATATGCAAAATGTAAAATGTTTGGCAATAGTTTTGTAAAAATATTCAAATTTCTAAGGATTTTATATAGTTTCTATAAAATTTTGACAATTTTTAAGGTAAAATAATTTTATTCTATAGAATTTGGGAAAAAAATTTTTAGAAAAAATGGAAATTGGAGAATTGTGTTTTGGGAAAAACCATGGAAAATTAATCCATTGGCAAAATTTAGCCCCTAAAATCATCTATGTATTAGATCCATTTATTTCAAATCTTAGTTTGAATTGGTTAGAGGGAATTAAGCTCTATATTTTATAAAATAGAATATGAATGAAGAACAAAAGGAGGTGGGGCTTCCTCTTTGATGGAATTCATGGTTCATTTTTTGTGGCACAAAGGAACATATTGGTCTGTATTATAATAGCTGGGAGTCTACTACATTTTTCACTCAATGGAAAATACATTATGATGGTTAGACTATATTATTCTTGTCTTATATCTCTTCTATTCTACTTGAATGCATTTGGATATTTTGCAAAGCATTTGGTTTATCCTGTTACATGTTGAACATCACTAAATATTTTTTTGTTTAAATCACATGTCATGGGATTTGTATTTAAGTTTATCTTTCTAGTTTCTAAATGATATTTGAGATTGGAAAGTCTTCTT
>JASDQU010013945.1:35866-55765 GCA_032191745.1 Picea mariana | reverse complement strand
CAATTTTAGGCTAATAGTGTAAGATGTAAGCATAAAACCTATCACTATATGCCAATTTGAAACATTTACCTCAAAAGACATAGAAAGTCAATGCATTAGAATGACAAAGTGACGTCCCATAGTCCTAAAAAGTCATCAAAAAACACTTAATATAGTGGTTAAACAATAATAGAAATATCCTGCATCAATTTAAGTAAAGGGGTTTTTGCATGACAAAGGTCATAAAATAGTGTTTTCGGGAGAAAAAAGGGTCAAAAAACTTGTTCATATGAGGACAATAAGTTCATTTTACCATTTTCACTTATGTAATTAATCATATGGTGAAAAAAATATTTACCCCCCTATATGTCTGGTGTAGATTGTGGGATATTCAACTAGTGTTTTTTTTATTCATCTGAACCAGGTAGACCCTCTTCCCATGCTTGATAATTTCATCTATTTAACTATCAATTTTACTCTTATTTTGCTAGGTATTAAACCTAATATGGCATGCAAATGTGTCAGCATAGGTTTGACATCCAACAATCATAGCTCGATGACCTCGGTCGCAACTTTGGCATGCAAAATAATTATTTAGTGCATCTATTGCTAAGAACAATTGTGGCCAATCCTTAAACAAGGAAAAAATTCAAAAAATCACCAGTGAGACTAATGTAACTTTTATTTGTGAAAATTTCACGGCTAAATAGGATGATAGAGTGGGACAAAAGAGAGAATTGGGAAATGAATGTGGCCACTTTTCAAAACCAACTGAACCTTGATTCATTATATGATTGTTGACTTTGGAAATTCTTTAGAATTCAAAAAGAGCAGAGTCAGGGTATGCTACTACACAGACTAGTGAGCTTGTAGGATCTCGAGGATTAGCATTTTTGAGTTGGGAATGAGATTGTTCATATATATGTCAATGAAATATATTTTCTAATGGGTATACCCTGATGGGGAGAGTTGGTACTCCTAAAAGGAGGTGGAAAAGGAAGTGTTAAAAGAATAGTAGATGATTTTATTGCAACACATTGTCGAATAGGTTCTCGAAAGATTAGCAATAAGTTACAAATTAAATATGTTATAGAGTTTCCTATGAGGACCATATTTTTTACCATTACATAGATAATGGGATCAACCACAACATATATTTCCTCATGTACCCATATGCATTATGCATTGGAGTTCTTGCATCTTGTTAGTCCCTAATCTTATTACCACCTTTCTATTCTTAAAAATTTCAGCCTATTATATCAAAACCTGTCCTGAGCCTATTTCTCTTTCTTGATTGCGTATTTTTCAATTATTTACCTCTCTCTTTTTAGGGCGATTTGATTTTCTTAAAATTGGTTTTCATTTGCTTCGTATATGATAAGTTTGAGATTTTTCATGGAAAGAGATGTGTCATATCGGATTGGTTATTTCATATTGGAAAATAACAAGCATTTTCCTAGGTATAAAGAGTGAACATGGTTGCTACTAGAATACTGCCATTCTTGTCGCACATGAGAACATCATTACTTCAATCGTGCTCCAAATTCGAGGATCGTGACAACAAGCCTGAATTCATGCAAAAGACTGTGCAAATGATTATGGAATTCAATTATGGAATATCTAAATGATTACTTGATCCCTATGCATGATTTAAAGAACACAAATGTGATTATGTTTGTACTTCAACAAATTCAGGCATTCTTAGAAGCCCAAGTAAGGTGAAAAACCAGCATTTGCAGGTGAAATAGAGAGTGCAGCCAACATTATGTCGACTAAAAAGGAAGGTCAAGTTCTTCGATTGGAACAATATGGGGTTAAATTATTAGAATCCTACCCTGAAATATTGCAAAAAATTGTATAGGGAGTTTAGAGTTCCACTCTAAATTTGATTGGAAGATATCTTTCAAACCATGCATCCATTCTCTGTGAAATTTGGAGGTGAAATGCATTAGAGTAATATGAACAACCCCAATGAATACCAAGTCAAATTAATCCATCATTTCTAAGAAATGAGCCACTATCACCTACAACCATTTTATGTTTTTCTCGAAAACCCTGAACTGGTTTTGTCTCAAATTTGGTGTGCCAAAGAACCATGATAATATTAATATGTTGACCAAATATCAGCCCAACCTAGTTTGTCATTTGGGAGAAAAATAATAATGAACATATATAGGTAATCCCATATCATCCTTAGTTTTGAAAAAGGGGTTTGTGGAATGTGATAAGGTTTATACCAGGAGGAGAACCAGAAAAATTTCACAGGAAATTCAATCATCTCTTCAACAAACAAATGTTGAGCCTGTTGAGCCTGTATAAGAAACCCCTGACATACAAGTTAAAAAATCTTCAGCGCTGAGAAAAACCAGAAAGAAGAAAAGGAAAAAGGTGGTGTCTAGAATTGAATTCCCACAACCGAATGATGGAGGTTTCATTGTCATCAATAACATTTAAAGGATTTGTGTCCCAGACAATAGTTGCATCTAAGATATGGAGGAAGATTTTGCTAGTATATATTGGAGATTCTAGTGAGATGCATGTTCATCTTGAGCAGTCCACATTGCAAGATTCACAGGTGGTGAATTTATTGCCTGAATAATGTGTTTTCCTACATATTCTATAAGGAAACATATATGTCGTTCATTTTTCAGCATTCTTTCCACATAAATCTGCTCCATGTTTGTTAGCTATTGGATATAATAGAAGTGTATTGTGGCAGTATGAAGGTTATATTAGTGCTAATGACCTCGTATCAAGCATTGAGAAAGTAAGGCTAGATCTTCATTCCCTGAAAGTGGTATCAAATTTGGTCTCATCTGAGCATGAAGGTAAACTAAATACGGCTGAACCATATCCTTCTTTTGCTGAAATTCTTAGTCAACAATCATCAATAAGCCAAATAATGTCTAAGACCACTTTGGGAACTCAACTTCAATGGTTGAAAATCCAAGAAACTTGGCATTTAGCAATCAAAAAATAATTGATCCTACATGTTTATTAGTGAAAACTAAAGAGTCTACATATGCCTCACCATCTAACTTGGCAGAAAACAATTCTCAAAGAGGCAATACAGTTATCCCTGGTGATACTAACATTGGAGGGGAAATGCTTAAAGTTGATAATGAATTATTTAGAGAGAAAATGATTAATTTTTCTAGTTTTTTCCTTGAAAAACCAACTACAAAAATAGTTCCCAATGGAGAAACAAGGGATGTATCAGAAAAACAAAGATCTGGAAATTAAAAATTCCAAGCTACACTGAAAAAAATGAAGAAAGATGCATAATTTCCTATAGGTGTTTGTTTTTTTTGCAATCAACTTTGCGCATGCTTTCCGAGAAAATGGTGAAGCATTTGGAAAAATCATTAAAACATCACTTGAAAAATGGTCTTGTCTAACTAATGTATGGGCCATTTCTCGAAAAAGTAATTTTTTTGGGAGGTACAGGTGGAATTTTAGGGTTGTTTTTTCCAGTTTGTTGATTTTTTTCCAGATTTTTCTAGATTTTCCAGAGCTACCACCTCACTAATTTGACCTATATCATGATCTTGTGCTACATAAATGGGATTAGATCAGCGATAATTTTAAGTATGAAAATTTATATTAAAATGTAGAAACATGGGCCAATCTTACTAGTACTTAATATGCAAAATGTAAAATGTTTGGCAATAGTTTTGTAAAAATATTCAAATTTCTAAGGATTTTATATAGTTTCTATAAAATTTTGGCGGTTTTTAAGGTAAAATAATTTTATTCTATGGAACTTGGGAAAATTGTTTTTAGAAAAAATGGAAATTGGAGAATTGTGTATTGGGAAAAACCATGGAAAATTAGTCCATTGGCAAAATTTAGCCCCTAAAATCATCTATGTATTAGATCCATTTATTTAAAATCTTAGTTTGAATTGGTTAGAGGGAATTAAGCTCTGTAATTTATAAAATAGAAGATGAATGAAGAACAAAAGGAGGTGGGGCTTCCTCTTTGATGGAATTCGTGGTTCATTTTTTGTGGCACAAAGGAACATATTGGTATATATTATAATAGTTGGGAGTCTACTACATTTTTCACTCAATGGAAAATACATTATGATGGTTAGACTATATTATTCTTGTCTTATATCTCTTCTATTCTACTTGAATGCATTTGGATCTTTTGCAAAGAATTTGGTTTATCCCGTTACATGTTGAACATCACTAAATATTTTGTTGTTTAAATCACATGTCACGGGATTTGTATTTAAGTTTATCTTTCTAGTTTCTAAATGATATTTGAGATTGGAAAGTCTTCTTTGTAAGTGAACATATTTTGAAACTTGCATCTTATATTTTCTTTTGTTTTATCTCTTTTGTATCTGATTGATCAAAATGGATGTCATTGACTAAGGTGAGTGCTTTAGAAACCTTTTCTAAAAAAGTAACCAACACCTTATGTTGTCCAGTTTATCCACTACTTGATCCACAAACCAACCTATAAAATCAACTCAATGTACAAGAATAAACCATTGCAATAAATGAGGTTCCCTATCATTCCCCTTAGTAGTCAGGGACAACTTTAGGGATAACATATTTTGGATTTGTTGCCGGGTATGGAGGAAAAAAAACATTTTCCCTAGGAGAACGACAATGTCTAGATCCTCTTCTTGATGGTCAACAGGAAGTAGAGATCAATTTGATTGTAGATCATTCACCCGATGAATCCATGAAGGAAGAATCCATTGGTGACTCCACGGATTTAGGATGGTGAAGGCCATGGAGGCAAGTTTAGCTCGAAAATTTGCTCCATTTGAATTCTCAGTTGTTCCTGGTTACCAAAATCTAGTACCTCATACAAATGAATGGAAAGGTCAGCTTCCTAAATTTAAAAAAGGCACAAATGACAATCATGCTAAACATTTTCTTGTGTTTCATGAACTGATGCATCATTTGGATATTTTTCATGAGGAGGTACTCATGAATATGTTCATGTACTCACTCAAAGGAGGTGCTTGAGAATGGTATTGATCTCTTCATCCATTTTGTATTTCTTCATTGCAAGGATTTTATTTCATGATCACTGTAGAAGCTGTTTTCTAGCTGAATGTAATTTTGAACACTGTTGTAAAGCATTTGCATCGTATATTCAAAATTTTGTAACTGATGAAAAGGAATTAAATCTTAATGAAGTAGAGGAGGACTCATTGTTTGTTGAATCCTTTTCTAGTTCTGTTATGCAGTTGGAAAATTTTCAACATTGTATTAATGTTGAAATCGATGGTAGACATACTCTAGATACATTTTACATCACATCATATGTTTCCAATAGTCATGACTATGATACATTTGTTGCTCAAAACTTTATTGGAGATATCCCTATTTTTTATGAGTATGAGTATGATTTAGAGGTTCATTTTTCTGCATCAGCACACTAGGAATTCTACAACAACAAACCTGTAGATGACATTTATGCATCTGATTTAGGAAGGGAGGGATATGAAGAGGTAGTTCAACAACAATAATATTTAATTCAGCATGATGTTCCTTCTCTTGAAATTGGTAAAAGTATATTTTTTTCTTCTGAGCCTTTTTCCTTGGAATCTACAAAGGAATTTGTTGCTCAAGATCATTTTACTACAGGTACTCATGGATGGTTTCAAGGAGGATATTTGCAACACAATTTGGTTAATAGAGGATAATTTATACAGGAGCGAGCAACTTGGTCTTTAAATCAACTAGGAATTTTCCATGCTTTTCATGACCTAGTGGTTTCTTGGATGGAGAAAATTTCTTCAGGGGTCCCAAACATCGCAGCTTTTGGTATGTCACTTAATTACAACAACAATTTTTAGTTGTCCATATGTTTTCTGTTGTATCTAGCATGTTTTTTCTGTGTTTTATCAATCAACTACATGCAATAAGTTCTAATAGTTAGTAAAATGCTTTCATGGTTCCATTGGAAGTTTGATGTGACCTAATCAAGAAGCTAATTGCTTAGTTGTGTAGGAGTTGTACATAAATAATATCTCTTTTTGAGCATGTTGGTTTCAGTTTGAAGATCAATTTGCAGTGTGAGAGTAGTGTCAAGTTTTCAGTTTGACATAATGTGTAGGAATAAGATTCGATGGCCCAATGGATACATTGGTGCATAGTTATGTTTGTTGCATTTTAGTATTATAGTATGAAGAGTGGATTTTCTATATCAATAAGACAAAGGTCAAAAGAGAGTAACAAAGCAAGGTTACATATAACAATTCTTTATGACAAATTTGAAAGAAAGACATTGGTCTGTAGTTCTTAAATGTCTCACAAGGAGAACATTATCCCTAGATGGAGCCAATGTTAGTCCCTAAGACTATTACCACCTTTATATTCTTAAAAATTTCATCATATTCTATCAAAACATGTCCTGAGCCTATTTGTCTTTGTTGATTGCACTTTTTTCAATTATTTACCTCTCTTTTTGGTGTGATTTGATTTTCTTAAAATTGGTTTTCATTTGCTTCTTATAGGAAACGTTTGATATTTTGCATGGAAAGAGATGTGTCATATCAGATTGGTTATTTCATATTTGCAAATAACAAACATTTTCCTAGGTATAAAGAGTGAACAAGGTTGCTACTAGAATACTTCCATTCTAGTAGCACATGAGAAAATCATTACTTCAAGCATGCTCCAAATCTAAGGATCATGACAACAAGCCTGAAATCATGCAGAAGTTTGCACAAACAGTTATGGAATTCAATTATGGCATATCTAAATGATTACCTAATCCCTATGCATGATTTAAATAACATGAATGTGATTCTTCTTATACTTCAACAAATTCATGCATTCTTAAAATCCTGAGTAAGGTGAAACCAACAATATGTTGACTAAAAAGGGAGGTTGATTTCTTCGATTGGAACCAGATCGGGTTGAATTATTAGAATTATGCCTTGAAATCTTTCATAATTTTTTATAGGGAGTTTAGCGTTCCACTATAAATTTGATTTGACCATATCATTCAAATCGTGTATGAATTATTTATGATACTTGGATGGGACATGAATTAGAGTAATATGAACAAACCCACTGAATTCCAAGTCAAATTAATCCATCTTTTTCGAGAAATGAGCCACCATCACTTATATCCATTTTATGTTTTTCTCGAAAACCATGAACTGGGTTTGTCTCAAATTTGGTGTGCCAAAGCATCATGATAATATTAATATGATGACCAAACATCAACCCGACTTAGTTTTTCATTTGGGAGAAAATTGATAATGAATAGTTACTGGTAATCCCATAACGTCCTTAGTTTTGAAACAGGGGTTTGTGGAATGTGATAAGGTTTATACCAAGAGGAGAACCAAAAAAATGTCACGGGAAATTCAATCATTTCTTCAACAAACATATGTTGAGCCTATACAAGAAACCCCTGACATACAAGTTGAAAAATATCCAGATATAAGAAAAACCAAAAAGAATAAAAGGAAAAATGTGGTGTCTACAATTGAATTCCCTCAACTAGATGATGGAGGTTTCATTTTCATCAATATAATTTAAAGGATTTGTGTCCCAGGCAATAGTTGTAGACAAGAAATGGAGGGAGATTATGCTAGTATATATCGGATATTCTAGTGAGATTCTTGTTCATCTTCAGAAGTCCACTTTGCGGGATTCATATGTGGTGAAGTTGTTGTCTGAATACTGTGTTGTCTTATATATTCTAGAAGGAAGCATATATGTTGTTCATTTTTCAGTATTCTGTCAACATACATCTACTCCAACTTTGTTAGCTATTGGATATAATGGAAGCCTATTGTGGTAGTATAAAGGTTATATTAGTGCTAATGACCTCATATCAAGCATTGAGAAATCAAGGACAGATATTCATTCTTAGGAAGCGGTATCAAAGTTGGTCTCATATGAGCATGAATGTAATATGAATACGAATGAACCATAACCCTCTTTTGCTGAAATTCTTAGTCAACAATCATCAATAAGACATACAATGTCTAAGACCACTTGGGGAACTGAAGAAATAGTACAAAATGTGGTCTCCTCTAAAGATGATGGACATGAGGATATGTATTCCACCAGCATTATATCTACACTAGCCACACCAAGCATACTGTCAAATGTCTTTTATTCTAACAATGATAACATTGCAAACTCTACTCAGTCATTAATGTCAATGGTTGAAAAGACAAGAAACTTGGCATTTAGCAATCAAAAAATAATTGATCCTACATGTGTATTAGTGAAAACTAAAGAGTCTATAGATGCCTCACCATATAACTTGGCAAAACCACAATTCTCGAGAGGAAATACAATTATCCCTAGGGATACTAACATTGGAGGAGAAACGCTTAAAGCTGATAATGAACTATTTAGAGAGAAAATGATTAATGTTACTAGTTTGTGACTTCAACAACCAAGTATATAAATAGTTCCTAATGGATAAATAGGGGATGTATCATAAAAACGAAGATCTGGAAATTCAAAATTTGAAGCTATAGCGAAAAAAATGAAGAAAAATGAAGAATTTCCTATGGGTGACTGTTTTTTTGCAATCAACTTTGTGCACACTTTTCGCGAAAATGGTGAAACATTTGGAAAATCCACTTAAAAATCAATTGCATAATAGTCTTGTCTAGATAATTCATGGGTCATTTCCCAAAAAAATAATTTTTTAGGAAGTACAGGTGGAATTTTAGGGTTGTTTGTTTTCCAGATTTGCTGATTTTTTCCATATTTTTCTAGATTTTCCAGAACTGTGACCTCATCAATTCGACCTAGATCCCGATCTTGTGCTATGTAAATGGGATTAGATCCATTTATTTAGAATCTTAGTTTGAATTGGTTAGAGGGAATTAACTCTATAATTTATAAAAATGAATATGAATGAAGAACAAAATAAGGGGGGGCTTCCTCTTGGAAGGAAGTTGGGGTTCAATTTTTGTGGCACAAAAGGAACATAATGATATTTATTATAATAGCCAGGAATCTACTACATTTTTCACTCAATGTAAAATACATTTTGATGGTTAAACTATCTTATTCTTTTCTTATGTCTCTTCTATTCTACTTGAATTCATTTGAATCTTTTTCAAAGCATTTGGTTTATCCCGTTACATGTTGAACATTAGTAAAGATTTTGTTGTTTAAATCACCTGTGACATGATTTGTATTTAAGTTTTTGTTTTTTTTTATTTATAAATGATGCTTGGGATTGGAAAGTCTTATTTTTAAGTGAACAGATTATGAAACTTGCAACTTCTCTTTTCTTCTATTTTATCTCTTTTGTATCTAATTGATCAGAATGGATTTCATTGAGTAAGATGAGTGTTTTACAAACCTATTCTAACAAAGTAACCAACACCTTATTTTGTCCACTTTATCCACTATTTGATCCACAAATCAACCTATAAACGCAACTCAACATAGAATAATAAACCATTTCAATAACTTAGGTTCCCTATATTTCCCCTTAGCAGTCATGAAAAACTTTAGGGATAACACATCCTACAATGTATGATTGGTGTTCTATGTCGATGGTGAACATGAGGGACCAATTGAAAAAATGCATGACAGGGAAGAAAAACAATTTGGTTATGGCTAAGTACTATGTTCTTTACTTTTGGATAATTTTATAGTGATGCATCTTCGAGTATTGAATCATTTCATTAGGCCTTTAGAGTCCATTATGTGGAGGTGGAAAGACAGCATGGCCTACCTTGGAGGTGGTCTTCCCATGAGCATGCTTGGTCAATATTTCTTTAACTAGTGGGATGAGAAAATCATGGTGATCAAGGACTATCCCTATCATGGCATAGAATTTTGGTAGGATCGGTAGGATCTCGAACTTTCATTTCATCTCAAATATCAATGGGGAAGGATTGGTAAGAAAGAGAAAGTTGTTTTATTTATTTTTCTATGAATATTTTAGGATTTTTGAAAATACTGTATCCTTTTGGTATGCAATGGTATTAACAATATTTTATTATGGCATAGGTGTATGCCTATAATGAATGATGGGAGTTCCCTTGATTTAATATAGAGCCATAGAGGGGGGGAAATCAAATGTGGATGAGGATGCAAACACTATTGAATACCTTCACAAGGTGTGAAGGATCCTGGAGCAATTAACCATGGGAGTGTCCATGATGCAAGGAGACAATATACCTAGATAGTTGTAGCACCATATTGTGGGAGTACCACAATCATTCATTCAACTATTGAGGAAAGTGGCCAATGCCATAGTGTGATATCATGAGAGACATGCATTAGCTCTTGAGGAGTATCCCAAGGGCCATTCTTGCTTGCCACTTGTGGTTGTAAACTCTATGGGTTTTTTATGTGACTATGTTATCAAGAGATAGATGGCCCAATTTTGTACATTTCATTTTTTTGGACATGATTCTAATCAAAATGGAATTCAAGAAGTCACACCCTTAAATACTTCCTAAGAAGTGTAGGATTTATAACATGTAAGAAATTATCCAGTTGTGACACCACCAATTGTAAGTCCAAATTAGGGACTAGCTTGAAAATGCTATGAGAAATGGTTTTGGAAATAATTTTAATTAGTACACTATAATTTTCAACATTATTGGTCATAGGACTGAAGCACATGCCCCTTGAACTCACAACCTGATTCATGGAAGAAAACCTCACCCAAGAAATGGAAGTAATGTTTTGGGTACTACAGTTGGAACTATCTATGAATCCTACATAGATTGGTGTGGATGAGGACATATCCAAATCAAGAACCAATAATGATAAGCATTCTATCTAAAAACTAATGAAAAAAAATTGCTCTCAAGTAGAAACCTCTAATATACAACATGTTACACAAGCATCAGATGAAATTATTTCCAATCCATAGTACCTTTTTAGGTAGATCCTATTATCATATGAAATTTTCCAAAGTCATGAGTGACAACTATGAACGCAGGTGAGTGGGCAAGTGCAGTTTGTAGTGGTCACGATCCCCTGTGAAGTTCAATTTAGTGCTATCTCCAAGCGTAGTTGGAGGGTTTCCATGGTTAGCAAGTTGATAAGTTTTAGCGGGTACGCAAAAATGATAGGTGTGCCCAGATCACGATCAGATCAACAACCACCAATCATTTTGGCACCACAAACTGCACAGGCTTTAAAATCCAAAGGTGGGCTGAAATCCAAACCGCAGTATTGTGGGGAGGCTACGTGGCAGAATATGGTGCATTTCGGGCTCGAAAGCGGTGTGGGTCCAAACCTCTTTTGACGACCCCGAAATCACGTGTGTGTATAACATCATATCCAACAACGACATGTGGTCGCCCGCTCGTTGTCCAACCATGCTGCAATCTCGAGGAGGATTCAGTTATTGAGCAAGGATTGGTAGCTGAAACCTCAGCTTAGTCCATAAATAGAAAGTGTGGAAGCTATGTCCAAGGAGACATAACCATTAGCTCGAGGTACCACGATGAGTGGTTTCTTCTTACAGGCCCATACTGATCTGAGTTTGCGTCTGACAGGAGGAAGCACACACAGTCTGATAGAAGAATGAGCAGACGAAAAGCCTTGAATGGGATGGCCAAATAAATTTCATAGTAGGGGTTCACTGATATGAGTATAAGTAGAGAAGTTGAAGATTGTGTTATGGTCGTCAAATGGTTGAGCGAAGCTCCCAATTTTGTAATATTTGATAACATAGTTGTTCTTTGGTTTTCTATGAGACTTGAGAATTTTGCATTAATAGAAGTCAGTTTCTTTCAACATCTTGTTTAGTTTGTAATGAAACACTCGTGCATGGAGGATCCAGACGAGGGATGTAGTTGTATTGTAATGTATGTTTTATTATAGTACTGTTGTGCCCTGTTTCAGTATTTTCTTTGTTGCCTTGTTTCTTCTTATGCTGAAATGATCATGCATGGAGGATCTAGTCGAGTTGCTGTAGTAGTATGGTAATGGAGGTTTGATTATTATGCTGCTATGATATATTTCAATGTCTAAAACTTGAGTTAAGGAGTGCTCTTGTGCATGAGATTTTCTTCACCAAGTTGCTTGAAAGTTGGATTCTCATGGAAGACTTGTCCACCTTTCTCACTAAATCTTCCTTCTGCTCACCTTTAAAATGAAACCACTGACTGAATTTAATGAGGACCTCATTTCCTTATGCATTGCTTGTCTAGCTTCTATTTTAAATGATTCTTGTACCGAGCTTTGTCCATTTGACCACCACTCATAAACCTACCTCCACAAACATTTTGACGGGTACTCATCTTATCCTCTAATTGCAATTTGAGGGTTACTCTCTATGCTAACATTCTTGGCGTCATTGCCAGGGAATGAAATGAAGACATTTCCCTGGGATTGAATGACAAAGAGATTTTGATTCTGAAGCTGCATTAGAAATCAGTACCTTGAAGATTGCAACTTGCACCTAGCGACTCCACTATTTCAATTGTGGCTCCCAAAGGCAGATACACGAGGTCTATGTTGGGCTTGAGATATGATCAGTTTTATGACAGTAATTAGATACTTTTGCCGAATGTACATATGTGTTTTTCATGTTTTGGAGAAGATTTTTGAAGAATTTTGTGCCAAAATGTTATGATCCACACTAGGTATATATAATTCGTGTTTTATGTTGATCTTGAGTTCAATTCATCACGTTTTTATGTTTCCAAGGATCTCATTCATGTTTTTTGGCGTTACAAAGAAAAATTGCATCACGTTTCTACTTCCGGCACTCAGTCTGACACTCTATCTAGTACTCAATCTAGTACCCGGTCCGACACTCCATCCAGCACCTCATCTTGCACAAAAACGGTGGGCGATGTTGTGGTTATGGTATTGGCGACCAATGATGGGTGAATCAGGAACATGGGTTTTTCTCATGCTTTCCCCCTCCAGCTACTAAACTCTTGACAACTCTGTTTGGGTTGTTGAGCTAGGCAATTATTGGCTCACTCCATTTCGGCAGTTAGGGCAGCATTAATGTAATTTGTTGTTTTTAGAAGTGGTTCGACCCTAAAGTGGTCGACCACTTGGTCTGTAAAACTTATAAATACCACCGTGGTGGTCATACAATAGTTAAGAAGCAGTAGAAGAAGTAGAGGATTAGAGACAAATACGATTTTCCTCTGTTTTTGGTATTTTCAATTGCCATAATTATATAAGACTGTGTTTTTCAAGTTTTAATGGTGAAATCATTTTGATGAGCTTTTGGTGTGCATTTGAGAAGTGACCACGACTTGATGGGGGGCCCACCAACACTCTGGTAACCGTTCTATAAGTTATTTATGTATTTCATAGCTTAGATGTCTTTTATCTCATTTCATGTACATGCATTGTTATTTTTCCTTTGTTATATAATTTGTTGGTGTATCTTAACTGTTTAGTTATTTTGCAAGTTAGTATCAAGGCATTTTTTAATATGCATTGATTTTGTAGTTAGTAGGAACGAGTTTTCAAACTCATACACTAACCCCATGTGCAATTAAATATCAAATTGTATCTTAATTATTCTTTTAAAATCAAGTTTAAAACAGATTTTGAAACAAAGGAGAACAAAAATTTAATTTATGTTTTCTTTCACGAGGCTTCGGTGGATGGATAGGGTTAATTTCAGTTTTTATTTGTAGATTGCCTATTTAATTGTTATTTTGATTTTTCTTAACTAGTTGTTGATTAATTTGTTCATTAGTTTACTTGCTATATGCTAGAATCATGTTTTAATTTATGTTTATATGCATTTTCCTTTCCACAATTTGAATTGTTAAAATAGATATAGCATAGTTTTATTTTGTTCGATTTCTTTCCTCGAATTAGATTGCAATTCCAATTCTTAGTTAATGATTGAATTTAATTATGTGTTTTTCTTACATAGCATAGAGTACAATTATAATCTCGTTATATTGTTGATGGTTAATGCATGAGTAATAATCACATGAATATGCATAGTAATTGACGTTGTTTCCATAATGGCTAAGTTCTCACTGGATTTCTTAATCCACACCTTTCACTTTGCTATTGAAATCGGTATTGAAATTATACCTCTTGAATTATATTTCGTTGTCAAATGCCATCGAGATATTATAATACATTGGAGACATTCACACAACCACCAACACTATATTTGAGTTTTTATAGGTTAAAAGATAGTTTCTTTCTTTTGTAGATCAAAAGATAGTTTTCTTCTTGTTGTAGGATAGATAGTCTTTTGCTTTGGTAGATTAAAGAGCAGTTTGCTTATCATAGATTAAAGGTTAGTTGTTAGTTCTTCCTTCTTTCGATTAAATAGATTTCCTTTTATGAATTAGAGATAGTTGTATTAAGAATAGTGTTCATTTGCCTTTTGGTTTAGTTAGTTTCTTATTGAGTAGTCTTACTTAGTTTACTTGTTGTAGAAGTTATCCTAGGGTAGTTAGTTGCTACTTGCTTTAATAGTTTAATTACTTACTTGTCTATTCTTTCTTTGATAGTATAGTTGTGTGTTCATTTACTTGCTTTCACAGGATAGTTGTTTATTGAATTTAGGTAGGCTAGTTAAAGTAGTTTTCTTTTGCTATTTGTTTATTGTTATGCTTAAATAGTTTCTTTTGCTTATTGTTATGATTGAACTAGTTTTCTCCAAGTAGGGTTTTCACTTGTTTTCCTAGAACTATCCAACGATCCTTGGTTCAAAAGTACTTAGGTTACATAGTTTAAAGTTTCTTAGTAAGGTTTTCTCATTAGATAGCTTTACTTGAATAGATTAGCCCTTAGATAGCCACATCCTTAGTTAGACTATACTACTACCAGGCCTTCTACCTTGGCATATATTTTGCTACAAATCTAAGTTTACTTACCTCGGGTTGACAATTTAATTGAGGGTTTTAGTGTGTTTTTAGTGGATATATAACACCCATCATTTTTGGTGTTTTTGCTGGGGAGTTGTCTCAAGGTAGGAAGTAGTTAGGAAATAGATCATTCGCAGACCTTAGAATTAGATTGGTGGTGGGGGAACTTTAAGACGAGAGGTAAGAACCTGCGCATCTGCTATTGCAGGCTTCCCCAATCCTAATGGTAGTTTTTATTTTTATTTTTGTTTTATTTCATGAATAGACCTAGAGATCCAAAAGGTAGATACATTAAATCTAAATCAGACCTTTCAACCAATGTTCCTTTTGATCTTTTTGGGGGAAAGGACGTTCCACTTATAAAATACGCAGATCGATACCGAAAAACATGAGCTAGCTCAACTCAAAGAGCTAAAATAGTCTCTGAAGAGACTAACATAGGGAGAACTATAGAACAATAAATTGAAGCATCAATCATATTGGGACAGGAGGCAAGAACACTTGAGCCTTCCGCAGAACCTAACCATACAACCTTTTCTTTTACACCACCACCAAGAGATCCTAACTTTGAGGACATCATAGACCCTGAATAGGTGAATATTTTGTTTGGTAGTTCATCCAACATAATTATCTCTCAAACTAACACAGAAACTTTGGCACCAATAATTTGAACTGGCTCGAGTAGAGTCTCAGATATCCAATCAGTAGGAAGACCTTTCCATCAAAGAGAAACCTTGTTCTCTTCAAAGATAAAACCACCTAGGTACTCTCTTTTTGGAAACCAAACCAACATGGATGATCAGGAGGATCATAACACTGTAAGACACGGGGAGGATGAAGAAACTGGAAACCAAACCGAAACTACCTTCAAGTTTCCAATTTTGGACACCACCCCAAATGTCAACATGAAGAATATTATTCTCTCAACATTGCCTACATTTTATGGTAAAAACAATGAAGATCCAGACACCTTCCTATTTGAATTCAACATCTTGTGTAGGAGCTATAACTACATACAAGATGCCCATAAACTAAAACTCTTTCCTGCCACCCTCAAAGACTCTGCACTAAGATGGTTCATGGGGTTGGGAGAATCCAATATTAGATCTTGGGAAGCCATGAAAGACATCTTTCTTAAGAAATACCAAGAACACTGCAAGACCAAGGAGTCTCGTAATGACATCTTTAAAATCCAACAGTTATAAGACAAGACCCTCGAAGATTATATGGAATGATTTGGTTTTATCTCCCAGAAGTCAAAATACCATGACCTCCTAGAGGAGGCAGTTAGGGCTCTTTTCCTTAAAGGAATTTCAGAAGAATATCTATAGATTCTTAAACTGATGACATTAGGTGACATCACCATAAACCATTTTCTGAAATATGTGAAATGTGTAAAAGTTACTCAAGGAGTAGAGCCAAAACATGAAAGAATGTTCAGGACCCTAATAATAGAAGCTTAAAACCAATTAGTTTAGGTGGTATCACGAGAGAAGATATAGTGAACATTTTAGAGAACTTAAAGAAAGACATATTAAGCACAATAGGTTCCCAGTTGGACACCCTCAAAATTAAAAAGAAACAGGAGGAGGAAAATTCCGCGATGAGCATATATTTTCCAAGATGCAAGAGGAAGCATTCCTCAAGGGAATGCCCATTAGATAACATTTCAGTTTGTGGCTTCTATACAAAAGACCATTAAATTGAGAAATGCCCATCATTGCCTGGTTTATTAGCCATCTATAGGAGTGGAGATCCTGGGGAGTCTTCTTATGCACCTAGGAGGCCATGGTAGCCTAGGAACCAACCCACGTGCCAAGATATACAATCTCAAGTTCCACCCTATTATCAACAAAAACAATAGTGGAACTCACTAGGTTGGAGAAATGGGTCCACTCAGTACCAACATCCTTGGTTTCAAGGATGGAGAGGAGGACATAATTAAGGAAAACCTCAAGCTCCACCTATCCCTATGTCTAGCCATCCTTATCCTTAGTTCCCACCGAACACTATGTAGCTTCTGACATGTTTTGTTCCACCACCTTTACCTCTTATTCCACAACAAAAAATGCTACAATATCAAAATTCAAGCTCCCCGAGACCAAGACTATTACTGACACAACCAATTTTGAATCCCAATAATAAGCCCCCTCAACCTATTCACAATGTTGATATGCAGGCCTTCCCGACGTATGTCATTACTCCTATTCCATTACAGGAAATTCAACTAAGATCGAGAAAAGTTTTGGATAGGCAAAGACCTTCAGTAGTCATCCAGGAACAAGAAGAAGAAGAAAACACCAAACAACCCACGGATGACACTAGGTGGGAATATATTATTATCCCGAAGAACCAAGAACCTAAGCTTCAAAAAATGAGCCTTCACAAAGAACGAAGGCCCCTCCTTATCTAGATAGATTGGTAATAGAGAAACCTACCACCCGACTGGAATTTGACATCTTGAATGAATTGAAGAATATTTCTTTCAAGATTCCCCTACTTCAAGCCATTAAAGACATTCCAATATACAGTAAGGTATTCAAATAATTTTGTATCAAGAAGCCAGGTAGGAAGAAGAAGGACCCTCCTACAGTACATTTGATATGAGATCTTTCTGAATACATTTCAGAGCAGCCAAAGATAGCAAAGTATAGGAACCTAGGAAACCCCGTAGTGACCATAACTATTAATGAGGTCTCCATTGGAAACACTCTCATAGACCTAGGGGAAACCATCAATTTTATGACCACTACTACCTTGGAACAATTACAGTTACAACCTCTTCTTCAGCCTACCCCAACCATTTTGGAATTAGAAGATAAGACTAGGGTTATACCTGAAGGGATTTTAGATGATATCATGGTTACTTTAGCCTCGTGGGAGTACCTAGTAGATTTTCTTCTCTTTCACTCAAAGGATCCTACCAAAGGCCATCCCATCATTTTTGGAAGACCTTGGCTAGCCATAACCAATGCATTTATTGGTTGTAGAGAGGGAGAAATGACCATCTCAAATGGGCTTTCTATATAGAAGCTCTTAATATACCCTCCATATCAACCTATGATGGAAAATCTATGGTGGCTTGAGTGTCCATACAAGAATGAGGACTGGGAAGAACCCGTATTGCCAAGTGACCATGCCTGGGCACTTTAAGAGAACACAACAGAAAATGTGCTAAACCAGTTTATTTCTGCTATCACATGTGTGGATTTTCCACAGTCTTTTCCCAATTTGAGTACATGTTCGGGGAATAATTTCAGGAACAATTGGACCCATCCATTTTTTCCTCGACATATTTTATCTTTGAGATAGATGAGTCTGGAATGTCTTATACTATGCCCTATGAGATTAGTCAAGGGAAATTTTTACATATAAAATCTGGGCTAGATGCAGACCAATAGAAACAGTTGGTAAGTATCCTTAAAGAAAAATCAAGAGCATTCACCTAGGAATACACTAAAATGAAGGGTATACACCTTGACACATGCATCCATCACATATATACCCAGGGGGAAGTAACACCTGTTAGGAAACCTCAGAGAAGGATCAACCCAACACTCAAAGATATAGTCAGAGAGGAGATCCAAAAGTTGTTAAATGTTGGATTTATTCATCCCATCTCTGATAGTAAGTGGCTATCCCCACTTGTAGTGGTTCCAAAGAAAGTGAATGGGAAATGGAGAATCTGTGTTGATTTCTGGGAACTCAACAAAGCCACTCCGAAAGATTACTTTCCTATCCCTTTCATTGACCAAGTTCTAGATACCTTATCTGGAAAAAAGTATTTTTCCTTTTTAGATGGGTATAGTGGGTACAATCAGATTCTTATAGTACCCGAGGACCAGGACAAGACTACCTTTACTTGCCCTTGGGGCACCTATGCCTATAGGGTCTTACCATTTGGATTGTGTAATGCTACTGCCACATTTCAACGAACAATATTAGGGATATTTTCCAATCGTATTCATGATTATGTGGAGGTCTACATGGATGACTTCACAATTTATGGAAACACTTACCAGGAAGCCTTAGACAACTTAGAAAAATTCCTCATCAGATTCCAAGAAATGAACCTATCTCTCAGTCATGAAAAATGTAATTTGTTTTTTATGAGGGAGTGGTTCTAGGACATCATGTTTCATCTGAAGGGATAAAATTTGATCCTGCAAAGTTTGAGGTCATCGTAAGACTTCCATCCCCCAAGACTTAGAAAGAGGTGAGAATATTTCTTGGACATGCTGAATATTACTAGTGGTTTATTGAAAACTTTGCAAAGATTGTTGCACCTATGTTTGTATTGTTAATAAAAGATGTTGATTTTTTTTGTACTGAGCAGTGTCAAACTACCTTTGAAACCCTGAAAGCCAAGCTATCTGTGGCACCAGTTATTAGAGGGCCCAATTGGACTCTCCCATTTCATATATCCATTGATGGATCTGAAATTGCAATAGGAGGGGTATTAGGGTAGAAAGAGGACCAACAGTCCTATGCCATTTATTTTGTGAGAAAGAACTTGTCCCCTACTGAGTTAAACTACACAGTTACCGAAAAGGAATTCTTGGCAGTTGTTCATGCTATCAAAAATTTTCGTCATTACATTATAGGTTATGAATTTTTCATACATACAGATCCTTCTTCCATTAGATTTCTCATGAACAAACCCATAACCAATGGCCGAGTGACTAGGTGGCTGCTATTATTTTAAGAATTTAATATCACTGTGCTTGACCGATTTGGAAAGGATAATGTGGTAGTTGATTTTCTTTCCCGAATAAAAAATGAGGATGATGATGATATCCCTGTAGATGATAGTTTTCCAGACGATCACCTCTTTTCCCTTTCTGTCAATACCCCATGGTTTGTAGATATGGAAAACTATCTGGCTAGTAGGAATTTACCATCTCATTTGTCACCTCATGAAAAGCGGAAAATTATTACACAGAGTGTTAATTACTCTTGGGTTGTTCATGACCTTTTTCACACAGGTCCTGATTTAATTATTCGCAGATGTGTCTGAGAGGACACGGTACCACAAATACTACGCATTTTTCATGATGGACCATGTGGTGGCCATTTTTCTAACAAACGTACATCATATAAGGTGTTACATTCATGTTACTATTGGCCTAGCATTT
>JASDQU010013945.1:20389-35854 GCA_032191745.1 Picea mariana | reverse complement strand
AATAGAACCCTTCGAAAAATGGGCCCTTGACTTTGTAGGACCAATTTCACCCATGTCCCATAAAAATAACTGTATTTTGGTTTGTAAGGACTATGTCACCAAGTGGGTAGAGGGAAAAGCTCTATTCAGGGCTATAGAGAATTTTGTTGTCGAAATCATCTATGAAGACATATTTACCCTCTTCGGTGTCCCTCATCAAATTGTTCCCGACCAAGGTACTCAATTCACTTCCAAGCTGATGAGAGAACTAACAGAAAAATATGGGATTAAACACCGTAAATCTTCTCCATACCACCCGCAATCCAATGGTCAAGTAGAATCTACAAACAAAGTTCTGGAAGCCATATTGACCAATACTATTCAATTAAATCACCAGGATTGGGCTGATAGGCTCCCAGAGACTTTGTGGGCATACCGAACCACCTGGAGAAATACCACTGGGCATACCCCTTATGAGCTAGTGTACGGGAAACAAGTACTTCTACCTATAGAATTCAAAGTAAGGACCTTATGTATTGCCGCAGAATTAGGATTGAACTTAGATGAGTCTCAGAAGAAACGAGCCCTACAATTGAATGAGTTGGATGAAATCATGCAAGATGCCATCCAACGGACAATATTAGTCCAAAACCAGAGGAGCAAGTGGCATGACAAGTTTATGAAGAAGAAACACTTCCAACCTGTAATGGCTGGATTTACATTTTACATCAATTTATTTTGATAAACTAACTAATTTCATAACACAGTAATGAAATAACAGTAAATTTTGTAACATTCAAGAAATTTTACTAATTTTAACTCATTCGTATGCAATTTCGTCAATATAATAAGATTTAATAACAAATTAATTCAAAACGATGCATAATTCTTACCTGAACCTGATGCTACTATTTGCTCGCCGCTTGCTTCCTTCCCGCTTCTTTAGAACACTACCCAAAACCAACCTCCATGCCGACTAGTTAGCTCCTAGCCCTAGGATATTAACGGATATCCTAGCCCTCCGTGCCCAAAACCCCCAGCAAACCCCCAGTGCACTGTGTCAATTCCAATCCCAATTTCACGCTGCCAATCCCCTGCTCCAAAATTAATCCCCAACTCCCATAGAATCCTCCTCCTTCAACTCTTTTCCCCCTTATCCCTCCTTCACCGAATTCCCTTCATTTACTCCCTTACCTAATATCTTATCCCATTATTAAATATCTTATCCCATTTATTAAATATCTTATCCCATTTATTAAATATATTATCCAATTTATTAAATATCTTATCCCATTTATTTAATGTTGTTATCCCACTCTTATACGTAAGTTTTAATAAATTAAATTATCAACCTTATTAATTCTTTACTCACATAATTAAGACTTGATTAATAATTAAATAACCATTGACAATTATGAACAATTAATTAATGATAATTAATTTAGTTAACATTATATAAGAAACAATTTTTAGGATTATATTATTAACTAATTATAATTAATAATCAAGGGTCGTTACACAACCTGGTGATTGGGATCTTTTGTTTGATTCCTGATTAAAAACCTTCAAAGGAAAACTCACCACCCGATGGTTGGTCCCTTATGAGGTAGACACTGTATATGACAATGGAACTGTAAAAATTAAAACAATTGATGATGGACAAGTCTCCTTTGTAGTAAATGGACACCGACTCAAATTTTATCATAAGCCCATTTCCAGAGAGGATTTTCTACAGGTCATGTCAATGAACAAGGCATTGGCCTTAATACATGGGGAAGTCCCCCCTTGTTCTTGAAAAATTTTCTGAATTTTCTATTGTACATATGTAAATAGTTTTTGAATTTTGTTAATAAGGGAATTCTAGAGATTTTTGTAAGTATTTATTTCACCAAGAGTAGATAGTTTCAAGGATCCTTCTTCAAAACATTGTTACACTTGAATTTTGTGTCTGCTATGCATCAAATGAATATTGACTTACTGTAATTAGCCATATTTTTGCAAAAAATCTCATTTTTAAGGCATTCTAAAGCAGTTTCTCTTGAAACTCTTCACCACTATATAAGGAAGTGATACCATAAATATCAAGCCTAGAGGTCTCTCATATAGTGTTTCCAAGAAACCTGAGTAAGTGAGTAAAGTGTCTTTATCAAATAGTAAAAAGTATGTATAATTAGCGGTTAGTAATGGAAACATCACAATAACTGCAAAAGAAGAAAGTGAGTTGATCCTAGAGATACCTTTCCCTTCTTTCTCAATGGTACCATACACTACACACTAAATAGCTTGATTATATCATATCTTTAGATAGGTCACGTCCTCTTAAGTACCCCTTACATTGGGACAATCACTAAGTAATATAAAGGAAATTCATCCTCTAACATAGATACCATCCCAATTAAAAAAAAAGAAAAAAAGTTGTTTTCAGAGTTGTACCCTCATATTCTTGCATACAACAATCTTATACTAAAATATTAAGAGATAGAGGGCCAGTCTCCAAGGGTGTAAGAGGCTAACCTGGTGGGATACTGAACAGGTCTACTGGCAGTGGGTATTGACCTGTGGTATGACTAGGTAAACCCGCTGGAGTACTTAATAGGCTTGCTGGCAGCGGGGCATTCTACCTAGCGAGGATGGTAATCTGACAAAAAATAAATAATAAATTTAAAACTTGTCCTGATGTACGACATTACTTGCAGACAAAGATGACATGAAGCATGTATGGTTAAGCTAAGGTTAATGAACTCCATAAACTTTCCATTGGGAAATAACTCTAAGACTATCTTGAAACTCTCTTTCCTACCTCTTCTTATCTATATATAGGATCTCTTATCCTATAGGTGGGGACATATTCTAACCGTATCGTCTGACCAATCTGTGAAATTTATATTTACACTTGACATACTATAAATCTTCGGCTATTAGGGGAACTGACTGGTTTCCTATACTTTTGATTGTGAGGTGTCACAATACTTAGGTGTGGGGGAGGGGTTTATGAGTTGACAAATGATCATTGCCTAGAGAAATAAATCTTTGCAATAATTTTTGTATTATTTCCATGATACAGGTTATTACATTAATAGTCATTTTATTTTTAAAGTGCTAAACTCCTGTGTGCTATAAATTGTTGAACATATACTTAATAGACCACTCTATCGGTTTATTTTTTGTTACAAGCTATACATTGTAGGTTTGACATTACATGTCTAATGCTCGCTGTAAATTGTTCATTGTAGGTTTTTGACATTACATATCCTATGCAAATGGATTGAGTGAGCATGATGACAAAATCAACAACAAAGGAGCATTCTGCCTCAGCTCTTAACCACTATGATTGTCAAAAACATGTTTATATTGCAGACTATCCACTACAGGAGGTAAAAATGTATTTACACAGAAGTGTCGTATGAGGTTTCATATGAAATGTCGTATGAGGTGCCGAACAAAGTGCCATATGAATTACACACCAGTAAATGTCCTAAATTCTAGGTAACCAAGACTCAATGACATTCAATTAAATTGGTTGTAGGCAATTAAGTATGAGGATGCAAACTTTAGAAATGTTCATGATCAAATGTGAAAGTCAAAAGACTTGGACATTGATCTAACTGTGCATCATTAAACATTCCCCCCCAAAAAAATCGGCCTTTGAATTCGAAATTTCCCACACATGGCAGCTCGTGCGCACATGTGTGCAACCAACTCCACCATAGGAAAATTCAAATATGGGATGGGTAACCTATTATCCCAATTCACTTTGCCATTTTCCTTTCCTTGTGTTAAGAAATCGCGCTCAGCCTCTACCATTTCTTCCCCTGTTCAAATCACGTTCGACTCGTGCTTAATTTGTGCCATCCCTTGGCCCGATCGCAACCTCTCTTGGTGAATTTTGTCGCTATCCATATCTTCACATCATCACCATGCCCAAGAGGTATGAACCCTCTTCATATGAAAATCTTTTTTCCTTTCCCGAATTTGCACAATGCAGAGAGGTGTTTTTGAGTGCAGGCTGGGGGCCATTTTTTTCTAACTTGCAGGGCCATGACGATGGCCTCTCCATCCAATTTTCCCTCAATTTTGATGGAAAGAAAGCACGCATGGGGTATCTTTCCTTTTAGGTCTTAGAATAGTCCATTGTTGCAACCACGAGGCTTCCAAGAATGGGAGATAGATGGTTCAAAAACCACCAGCTGTTTCACTCAAGTTATAACAGGGTTCTTAAGACCGAATTCCAAAACATTTAAGGAGAAAAAGGATATTCTAAGGAATGGATAGAGGAGGAATTTATCAACCCTCTCATAGTCATCATGAGGTTGATCACATGCGAAGGTATATATTTCACTTTCAAAGCCTGTCATTTCAGATTGCTAGCACATTTTCAGTTCAAAAAACCTTTGAATTTTCCCTTCTACTTTCTAAAGAGCTTGGAGAAGATGTCCTCTCAAGTGAGGAAGAACATAAATAACCCCACAACAACCTCTTTCACCATGTCTTAATCAAACTTATTGTTCTATCCAAATAAGAGAAACAGGGGAAAACTTGGGATGCATTTATCTATCAATTTGCAAACCCTCACTTGACAATTAAGACCAACAAAAAGCCACTTGGCCCAAGGACTATCTCTCCATCCAAGCCCCACTCTCCAAGAACTCCAAACCCCCTTGCACAAGCCATCTCTTTATTGGAACAATAAAAAAATATTATTGACATCCCTACTTCCTCATCAGGTAAAAATACCAAGAGTAAAGATCAAAAGAATCCTATTGCTAACCCCCTGATACCTTCAATCTCTCTTGATCCCACACCTAAAAATCTCCAAGAAGTGATTCAACAAGACTTTCCCATAGTTCCCACAAATAGGAGGAGAGCCAATCGATTTGGTAAAGGAAACTTTTGGAAGAGTACCCGGAGCACAAGAACAAAGACTTATGCAAAATCCTTGCATGCTTAGTATCCTATCCAAGTGTCCTCCGATCTTGAGAGCCCTCACAAGAAACTTAGGGAAGTTTATGTGGATGGATTAGAGCCACAAAGAAGACAAAATCATAACCTACCTCTCGTTATGAATCCCCTATCACTCCTACTTCACCCATGCCTACTCTAGATCCTGATAATGATAGAATGTCCACATCCCTCAAAGGATCTAAGCCTTCCTCCAAGATCACTGATTCTGCCCCACCCATTGAGAAGCTACAAAAAGAGAATTCTTAGCTCCTCCAACAATTGGAAGAAAGGAAGACAATAGACACACACATTCATCATGATAATGCAGTCTTCCAAGCAAAGGTAAAGTCCCTTCAACAGTTGGTTGATGAGATGACCAAATCCAACTACAGCCTCAGGGCACAACTAAAGAAACACAAGAGGCATAAGGAAAAGTCTTCACAGCAAGAAGGAGAAGCTTCCAAAGCTGATCCTCCTCAATAATCCTAGTCATGAGGGGTAATTTATTTTTGTTTGCAGTGGGACCTGCAAAATCGTAAGTATGGGGGTAATTTTGGGCCCGAGATATGATCAGTTTTATGACAGTAATTAGATACTTTTGCCGAATGTACATATGTGTTTTTCATGTTTTTGAGAAGCTTTTTGAAGAATTTTGCGCCAAAACGTTATGATCCACACCAGGCATGTATAATTCATGTTTTGTTTTGATCTTGAGTACAATTCATCACGTTTTTATGTTTCCAAGGATCTAATTCACACTTTTTGGTGTGATAAGAAAAAAATGCATCATGTTTCTGCTTCCGACACTCAGTCTGCCACTCTATCCAGTACTCAATCCGGTACCCAGTTCGACACTCTGTCCAACACCTTGTCCTGCACAAAAATCGTGGGCGATTTGGCAGTTATGGTATTGGCGTCCAATGATGGGTGAATTAAGAACATGGGTTTTGCTCGTGCTTGCCCCCTTCAGCTACTGAACTCTTGACAACTCGGTTTGGGTTGTTGGGCTAGGCAATTATTGGCTCACTCCATTTCGGAAGTTACGACACCATTATTGTAATTTGTTGTTTTTAGAAGTGGTTCAACCCTCTAGTGGTCAACCACTTGGTCTGTAAAACTTATAAATACAATCATGGTGGTCATAAAATAGTTAAGAAGCAATAGAAGAAATAGAGGATTAGAGACAAATACAATTTTCCTCTGTTTTTCTATTTTCAATTGCAAGAATTATATAAGACTGTGTTTTTCAAGTTTTAATGGTGAAATCATTTTGTTGAGCTCGTGGTGTGCATTTGATAAGTGACCATGACTTGCTGGGGGGCCCACCAACAGTCTGGTAACTGTTCTATGAGTTATTTATGCATTTGATAGCTTATATGTCTATTATCTCATTTCATGTACATGCATTGTTATTTTTCATTTTTTTTATAATTTGTTGTTCTCACTTAATTGTTTAGTTCTTTTGCAGGTTAGTATGAAGGCTTTTGTTAATATGCATTGATTTTGTAGTTAGTAGGAATGAGTTTGAAAACTCATACACTAACCTCGTGTGCAATTAAATATTAGATTGTATCTTATTTATGCGTTTAAAATCAAGTTTAAAACAAAGTTTGAAACAGAGTAGAACATAATTTTAATTTATGTTTTCTTTCACAAGGCTTCGGTGGATGGATAGGCTTAGTTTCAGTTTTTATTTGTAGATTGCCTATTCAATTGTTATTTAGATTTTTCTTAACTAATTGTTGATTAATTTGTTCATTAGTTTACTTGCTATATGCTAGACTCATGTTTTAATTTTTGTTTATACGCATTTTCATTTCCGCAATTTGAATTGTTAAAATAGATATAGCATAGTTTTATTTTATGCGATTTCTTTCCTAGAAGTAGATTACAATTCCAATTCTTAGTTAATGATTGAATTTAACTATGAGTTTTTCTTACATAGCATAGAGTACAATTATAATCTCATTATATATTTGATGGTTAATGCATGAGTAATAATCACATGAACATACAGGGTAATTGACGTTGTTTCCGTAATGGCTAAGTTCTCACTGGATTGCTTAATCCACACCTTTCACTTTTCTATTGAAATCGGTATTGAACTTATACCTCTTGAATTATCTTTCATTGTCAAATGCCATCGAGATATCATAAGACACTGGAGACATTCACACAACCACCAACACTATATTTGAGTTTTTATAGGTTAAAAGATAGTTTCTTTCTTTTGTAGATCAGAAGATAGTTTTCTTGTTGTTGTAGGATAGATAGTCTTTTGCTTTGGTAGATTAAAGAGAAATTTGCTTATCATAGATTAAAGGTTAGTTGTTAGTTCTTCCTTCTTTCAATGAAATAGATTTCCTTTTATGAATTAGAGATAGTTTTATTAAGAATAGAGTTCATTTGTCCTTTGGTTTAGTTAGTTGCTTATTGAGTAGTCTTACTTAGTTTACTTGTAGAAGTTATCCTAGGGTAGTTAGTTGCTACTTGCTTTCATATGTTAATTTCTTACTTGTCTATTCTTGCTTTGATAGTATAGTTGCTTATTCATTTACATTCTTTCACAGGATAGTTGTTTATTGAATTTAGGTATGCTAGTTAAAGTAGTTTTATTTTTCTATTTGTTTATTATTATGCTTAAATAGTTGGTGTTGTTTATTGTTATGATTGAACTAGTTTTCTTCAAGTAGGGTTTTCACTTGTTTTCCTAGAACTATCCATCGATCCTTGGTTCAAAAGTAATTAGGTTACATAGTTTAAAGTTTCTTAGTAAGGTTTCCCCATTAGATATCTTTGCTTGAATAAATTAGCCCTTAGATAGCCCCTTCCTTAGTTATACTATACTACTACAAACCCTTCTACCTTGGCATATATTTTGCTAGAACTCTAAGTTTACTTACCCCGGGTTGACAATTTAATTGAGGTTTTTTAGTGCATATATAACACCCATCAGTCTACTCCACAGTTTCCTCTAGCAACACCTGAAGTTGACCCAGCGAAAATTATCAAGAAAAGAAAGACCTCTCAAGAAAGACTTTCAGCTGTTGTACCAGGTGATTCTAGTAATTTACATGAATCCTCTTTTAAAACTCTAGTAGTTGCATCTAATTCTTCTTTTATACCATATGTTTGAGTTTCCATAAGTTTAGACTTTGAAAGCTTTCCTATTGAAATCCCCCCTCCTAGTCTTCATTTGGAAGGAGAAAGTTTTGAAGCTCTTGTTTCCCCTGATATTGTAAAGTGGTTTAGACCCAAGAGCTTAGAAGATTTTCCCACTTTGGGTTTTCCTACTCCTCCTCTTGTCACAGTTGTTGTAACTAAAGAGGGGAAAACTTATTTTCCCTTGAACCTTATACCATCCTCCTCCAACACCCAACCTTTTCCCCTTATCCCTAGGAACATAGCTGCAATCCTACCTATCCAAGCTCCATGTCCTCCTTGTTCTCCTACATTTCACATCCAAATGGTAGGTGCTAAACCTCATAGAAACATAATGGATGCCATAGTGGCTACTAGGTATGCCCCTCTTGTTTTACCTCAGCCTATGAATCCTCTCCCAGCTAGAGACTACCTTAAGTACATGCCCAAGTTCATAGGGGAGGAAGACATAACTACAAAAGAATACCTTTCATCTTTTTATAGTTATGCAGATAATCATAACATTGAAAATGAAGATGTGTGGATGAGATATTTTGTATAGATCCTTGATGGTGAGTCTAGTAAATGGTTTAGGGGATTAAATCCTAGATCTATTGATGGGATTGAAGCTCTGGATGATGCATTATTGAGGCATTGGGGGGATGAAAAAGTTTTTTTTTATCATATTACAGATTTTGGGTCAGGTAAGAGGAAAGAGGAGGAATCTGTTTCAGACTTCTCAAAAGGATTTAATAAGATGTACAATAAGATTCCTACTGAAATAAATCCTATAGAAACCTCTACCAATATTACCTATGCTAGTGCTTTTGACCCTGATTTTTGCCTCCTGTTGAGAGAAATAAGAGCTACCTCTTTAGCTCATATGCAAGATGTAGCCCTTGCAGTAGAGTCTAATATATTGTCAACTGAGAAACGTAGGAGTAAATATGATAGAGAAAAAAGAAAAGTTAGGGATGAAGGTTCAACCTTTGATTCCTCTATTGCCTACCCTCAAGTGGATGAGTTGTCAAAACTGGTAAAATCACTTTCTGCATAAATGGAGAAATTGAAATTTGAAGGAGAGAAGAGCTATAGGAACCCCCAGAATTTTGATAATAGGGGTAATTTTAGAAGACCCAATAATTCCCCTAAGATCATCCAAAGAGATCAAAGAAATAGGGATAGGGATGATCAAAAAATCCAAGCCCCTTTCCAAAATAACCTAGATACTAACGAAGAACGAGAGGAAGAAGATGTTGAACCTTAAATCCATTGTCTTGGTGACACCTCTTCATCTCCTCATTTAACCCAATCTGAATATGAAGATTCTTTCATGGATGGACAACTAAATGAGTTGATCATAGGGGAAAGGACCAATGGAAATCCAAATAGATACAACCTAAGGTTAAAGAAGAATGAGGGAAAGTCTGACATTCCTGATCGACCTACTAGAACAGAGAATCTTGCTAAGGATGTGGCAGCTAGCAATGAAGCAAAAGGGGCACAAAACCCCCAGACTGTGGTTAATATCCCTACCCCAGAAGTTAAGGAGATTCTGAATCCTCCCTCCTATTTTATCTTTAATAATGAGATTCAAAATATTAAAATGCATGTACCTTTTTTGGAGCTAGTTAAGAATGAGTATTTCAAAAGGTACCTCTCCAAAATGTTGCAGCCTAAACCTTCATCTTATCCCACAGATTCAGTTAACCTCCAAGATGAAAATCCAGTTGTCATACTAGGACCTTTGGTAGAGGATAGGGAGGACTCTTCCCATACTTTCTATACATCATTGAATATTCATGATAAAGTGTTGCACAACTATTTGATGGACTCAGGGGCATCTCATAATTGCATGCCTAAGATTTTCATGGATGAGATTGGTTTGCAGTTTACAAAAACCTATGATGACCTATACTTGTTTTATTCTAGGAAGGTGAAGTGTCTTGGAATTATCAAAGACCTGGTTGTTTCCTTGTTCCAGTTGACAATGAAAAGTGTGGTCATGGATATTTTGGTGGTTGATGTCCCTCCTAAGTTTGGAATGCTCTTGTCTAGATCGTGGATCAAAATACTATGGGTAAATTTGCATATGGATCTTTCATATGCCACCATTCCTGTGTTTGGGGGGGAACATAGAAGGATTTATAGGGAGGCACAACTTTCTTATATTATTAGGGATGAAGAAAATCCTAACAACCACCCCATTTTTGCAGTTGATACTGATTTAGGAACCAATATGATACATCTCAATGATGCTCCTCAAACACCTATTTAAATGAGAAAACATTATATTACCTCTCGTGAATATCCTCCTCCCATTACCTCTATTTTGAAGATGTTTTTTGATGGATCCTCTTCTAGGGAGAGTATTGGTGCCGGGGTAGTCTTTATTTCCCCTATACAAGAGACCATATCTCTATCTTACAAGTTTGAATTTGAAACAACAAACAATGTGGCAGAATATGAGGCTCTTGTTTTGGTTTTGAGGGCTGCTAAAGACATTAAGATTGAAGAGTTAACAATGTTTGGATAAGTTGAGTTAATTGTTCATCAAGTCAAAAATTTGTATCAATCTAAGCACCCGAGGTTGAGGGCCTATAGAAATGAAGTCTAGGATCTTGTTGATAGTTTCTTCTTGGCTTTTAATATTTCATTTGTTCCAAGAGAGGATAACACTATGGAAGATTCTTTGGTTGTCCTAGCAAGTAAGTTTAGAGTTCCTTTTCCCCCAAAGCTCAAGTATGATGTGAAAGTAAAGTATATACCCTCTATTACTGACAATTTCAAACATTGGAAGGTTTTTGAGGATGATCTTGAAATAAAAATATTTATGGAGACTTTGGATGAATTTTCTTCTTCACATATTGATCAAGATCAGGATACTGAAGAAATCCCCCATGCTAATATTTATATGAATAAAAATGTTGACCATTATATTGTTCATTTACCCAGTAACCATATTCCAAAAGGACGTGTCCCCTTGGAGAGATTATTTGATAGAAATGATGTTTTTGTAAATATTAAAGGTTCAACTGAATATGATGATGTGATTGGATGCAATTTAGGAACAAAGGAAGACCCAAAGTATGTTAATTTGTCTAGTAGTTTGTCAAAGGAACAAAGGGTTGAGTATGTAAAGACTTTAAAGGAGTTTGTTGATGTGTTTTCCTAGAAATATGAAGATTTAAGAACATGTGACACCATCATCATTGAACATAAGATCCCTTTGAAAGAGGATACCAAGCCTTTTAGGTAGAAAATTAGATAGATAAATACCATGTTGCTTCCTATTATGGAAAAAGAAGTGAAAAAGTTGTTGGATGCTCGGATCATCATTCCTTTGAGATATTCAGAATGGGTGGCCAACTTGGTGCCTGTGAGGAAGAAAAATGGGGAAATCAGGTTATGTGTTGATTTCAGGAATCTGAACAGGCACTCCAAAAGAGATAACTACCCCTTGCCAAAGATGGAGCACATTTTGCAGAGAGTGACTGGTTCATCTAGGATGTCTATGATTGATGGCTTCTCTGGCCACAATCAAATCTTTGTCCTTCATGAAGATAGAGTGAAGACAAACTTCACTACTTGTAACGTCCCCGAGCACCCATGTCGAGCCACGATACACGAGATAAAATCTTTCATTTTCTTTGCGGAACATACTGTAACATACCCAACATCCAACTGAGGTATGCCACATAAATTTTTCGAACTGCATGCAATTTAAAACATATACACACAGAAATCTTGTGGAAATTTATATAAAATGTAAACAAAAAAATACATTATGTAAATGCATGGATTCATTCCGAAATAACAGTAAACATACACATGCATCATATATGGGAAATAACCATAAATATAAAGACAGTTATAAACACACATAGAATAAACTCATAAAAATAAACACGTAAATGACAATGCAACATGTAAATTTATCACACAGTTGACACTTATATTGGTAAGAATATCACCAACTAAATGCATACCTTCCACGAACCTCCCATCCTTATACCACACTGTTCATCACTCTCAATAGTGACTCACCCCCGAGCTGGGACTAAACTCCACCTGGGTGAAGGGATTCCTAACCAGGCTAAAGTCTCATAGAAAACATGAATGACTCCATCATAGGTGGCAACTCAAACTAACAACCTACAGTTTTGCAGTCCCCACATTCCTATCCCACCCCAAGAAGTGTGCCCCTTCTCTACTCAACAGTCCTTCGATTGCCCCACTTCCTTTCCCGGCTTCAGAAACAGTCTGGAGAGGAAGTCTCAGAGCCCTGTAGTTAGAGTTTAGCACCTTCAAGAAATCAATTCCCATCAATTCTCTCACCCAGATGATTTCTCACAGGCTTGAGAACCTACCTCTTCAATATCCCATAGGCCTGACAACCTGCTTCTTCAGTCCAAATCCCAAGCTAAACAACTACACAAACAAGTATGTCTATGGATTCAAGTTCATAGAGAGTGACAAGAGTATGGAGGATAGCTAACTGCATGAGTGAATTATCATGGATGATTGAATGAATGACTGAATGATGAGAGGAATGATGGATGAATACCCAAAAATAAACTAAGTCCCAACAATATGTATGCATGTCCCCAACTTGACACTTGTCATGTTGGAAGCTACTTTGGCCCACTTATCCCCAACTTTGGAACTTAGGATAAAATAATTATGCCTACTTTATACTTTAAGTAATATTAATATAATATTCCTTTTTGGCTTAAGCTCCCTTGCTTAGCCCTTTTCCTTATGTTTTAGCCCCTCCCTTTCCCTAACTAGTGGAGTTTAGTCCCCCATACTCTTTTATCGCGGTCAGTCTGCATGTAGTCATGTACTTTATATTAATGATGAGACATGTACAAAATAGGTGCATTGGACTTTAACATCTAGGATCTCTAGCCTAATCATCACAAAACAACTCACCAGCCTATAAAACACAACATATACACAAAGCCTCCCTGGCCTCAAAATCACACGCACTTAAGTTGTTGCACACGATATCCTGGAATGTGCACACTTCATCATTTTACTGTGCAATACATGCATGCACTATGCCATAAAAGGTGCATAAAAAATGATATAAAACAACTCACCAGCTTAAGAACATTTGCATTTATATTTATAATTGGGTTCGGCCTAGGGATATTACAATCCCCTCCCCTTATTTATGCACTGTCCTCAGTGCATCATGTACACACATACAAAAAAAAATTCAAAAATCCTCAAAAAGATGTGGGTATTCTACCCGCATTGCATCTTCATGCTCCCAAGTAGCGTCCTGAGGACCGTACCAGGTCCATTGTACCTTTACAAGCCCTATGGATCGATTCCAGAGCTGTTCAATTTTTCGGTCCAGAATGCGTACCATATGCACTTGAAATGCGACTTCTTTATCCACCTGGATCACATTCCAATCAATAACATGATTAGCATCAGGCATATATTTCTTGATCAATGATACATGAAATAAATTATGAACAAACATAGATGTAGGTATTGCAATCATATAAACCACTGAACCAATCCTCTCTAGGATTTCAATTGGCCCGCAATAGTGAGCTACCAACTTTGAACAATTTCTGAACTTCAGGGAACTTTTGTTGGCTTTCACTTTCAAAAGTACATGGTCTCCCACTTTAAATTCCCTATGAGTTCTTGCCTTATCAACATATATTTTCTTCTTGTCTTGGGCAGCCTTTAAATTTTGTTTTATTTTTATCATTTTCTCCTCCATTTCCCTGAGCAAATTTGTCCCAACCACTGCTCTGTCTATTGGGTTATCCCAACTTACTGGTGTGTTGCACTTTCTGCCATAAAGTGCCTAAAATGGGCTCATATTTAGAGATGTTTGGTACCCATTGTTATAAGAAAACTCTACCAAGTGTAGGTAGTATTCCCATTTTGATGGTTTATCCATCACATACATCCTCAATATATCCTCAATCACTTTATTCACCCTCTCTGTTTGTCCATGTGATTCTCGATGATAAGTTGTACTAAAATTCAAATTTGTTCCAAATCTATTAAACAATCCTTTCCAAAAATTTGAAGTAAATTTTGGATCTCTGTCAGACACAATTGTCTTGGGTATGCCATGTAATCTAGCAATTTCCCTCATATAAGCATCAACAATGTTGGTTGCCTTGTGAGTGAGCTTAACTGGAATAAAATGGGCGGCTTTAGTAAGATTATCCACGACTACCATGATAGAATCATTTTTCTTATTTGTTCTAGGTAGTTTGGTAATGAAATCCATTGTCACAACTTCCAATTTCCACTCAGGAATGGGTAATGGTTGTAGCAAACCGGTTGGGTGTCTATGCTTAGCCTTTACCTTTTGACATTCCAAACATTTGACAATAAAATCTGCAGCTTCTTTCTTCATGCCTGGCCAATAATATCGACTCTTGACAACTATAATAGTTTTATGATAGCCTAGGTGCCCAACATAAGGTACATTATGCATTTCTCTCAATATCATATTTTTCAACTCCTGGGAATTTGGCACATAAATTATGCCCCTGTACATGAGAATTTCATCATTATCTAGCTTGTATTCTTCAATCTTCTGCTGCAAATTACCTTGTTGTAATTTTTCCACTAATTCCTTGTAATGCAAATCTAATTTTGCAGCTTTTAAAATTTTGTGTCTCAAATCTGATTGGTACATGCTAATGGTTGTAGCATGCAATTCATGCACTCTTCTGCTGAGTGCATCAACCACTTTGTTCTCTTTCCCCTTGATTTGCTTTATATCAAATTCATATTCACATATAAATTCTAACCATCTGTTTTGCCTATCATTTAAAGTTGGTTGATCAAATAAATATTTTAGAACATTATGGTCTGTCCTTAGTTCAAAATTTTTCCCCATGAGGTAGTGTCTCCATTTCCTCAAGGCATGCAATGTGACTTCCAACTCCAAATCATGAGTGGCATAGTGTCTTTCATGCTCCTTCAAATTCCTTGATTCATAACATATAACAAACCCATTTTGACTGAGGACTCCACCAAGTCCTTCATTACATGCATCTGTGCATACAATGAAGTCTTCATTTGGGTCTGCAATCCTTAGTATTGGAAAACTTGTCAATAATTGTTTCAAGTGTTGGAAACTCTTTTCACAATCCAATGTCCACTAAAAAATTCACACCCTTTCTTTGCAAGGAAGTGATTGGGTGTGCAATATTTGCGAATCCTTCAATAAATCTACTATAGTAACCTACAACACTCATGAATGATATAACCTATGTTGGAAGATTGATTGTTGTCATTGATGTCAACCCTAGTCATGGGTTTTGGACCGCAAGATTGATAAAGGTATTTGGACATGAAGGAAAATGCACATGCATATACAACACCCATGAATGGATAGTATACATCATGTTGTTT
>JASDQU010013945.1:6889-20369 GCA_032191745.1 Picea mariana | reverse complement strand
TCGTATATTCAAAATTTTGTAACTGATGAAAAGGAATTAAATCTTAATGAAGTAGAGGAGGACTCATTGTTTGTTGAATCCTTTTCTAGTTCTGTTATGCAGTTGGAAAATTTTCAACATTGTATTAATGTTGAAATCGATGGTAGACATACTCTAGATACATTTTACATCACATTAGATGTTTCCAATAGTCATGACTATGATACATTTGTTGCTCAAAACTTTATTGGAGATATCCCTATTTTTTATGAGTATGAGGATGATTTAGAGGTGCATTTTTCTGCATCAGCACACTAGGAATTCTACAACAACAAACCTGTAGATGACATTTATGCATTTGATTTAGGAAGGGAGGGATATGAAGAGGTAGTTCAACAACAATAATATTTAATTCAACATGATGTTCCTTCTCTTGAAATTGGTAAAAGTATATTTTTTTCCTCTGAGCCTTTTTCTTTGGAATCTACAAAGGAATTTGTTGCTCAAGATCATTTTACTACTGGTACTCATGGATGGTTTCAAGGAGGATATTTGCAACACAATTTGGTTAATAGAGGATAATTTATAGAGGAGCAACTTGGTCTTTTAAATCAACTAGGAATTTTCCATGCTTTTCATGACCTAGTGGTTTCTTGGATGGAGAAAATTTCTTCAGGGGTCCCAAACATCGCAGCTTTTGGTATGTCACTTAATTACAACAACAAGTTTTAGTTGTCCATATGTTTTCTGTTGTATCTAGCATGTTTTTTCTATGTTTTATCAATCAACTGCGTGCAATAAGTTCTGATAGTTAGTAAAATGCTTTCATGGTTCCATTGGAAGTTTGATGTGACCTAATCAAGAAGCTAATTGCTTAGTTGTGTAGGATTTGTACATAAATAATATCTCTTTTTGACATGTTGGTTTCAGTTTGAAGATCAATTTGCAGTGTGAGAGTAGTGTCAAGTTTTCAGTTTGACATAATGTGTAGGAATAAGACTCCATGGCCCAATGGATACATTGGTGCATAGTTATGTTTGTTGCATTTTAGTATTATAGTATGAAGAGTGGATTTTCTATATCAATAAGACAAAGGTCAAAAGAGAGTAACAAATCAAGGTTACATGTAATAATTCTTTATGACAATTTTGAAAGAAAGACATTGGTCTGCAGTTCTTAAATGTCTCACAAGGAGAACAATATCCCTAGATGGAGCCAATGTTAGTCCCTAAGACTATTACCACCTTTATATTCTTAAAAATTTCATCATATTCTATCAAAACATGTCCTGAGCCTATTTGTCTTTGATGATTGCACTTTTTTCAATTATTTACCTCTCTCTTTTTGGTGTGATTTGATTTTCTTAAAATTGGTTTTCATTTGCTTCTTATAGGAAATGTTTGATATTTTGCATGGAAAGAGATGTGTCATATCAGATTGGTTATTTCATATTTGAAAATAACAAACATTTTCCTAGGTATAAAGAGTGAACAAGGTTGCTACTAGAATACTACCATTCTAGTAGCACATGAGAAAATCATTACTTCAAGCATGCTACAAATCTGAGGATCATGACAACAATCCCGAAATCATGTAGAAGTTTGCACAAACAGTTATGGAATTCAATTATGGCATATCTAAATGATTACTTGATCCCTATGCCCGATTTAAATAACACGAATGTGATTCTTCTTATACTTAAACAAATTCATGCATTCTTAAAATCCTGAGTAAGGTGAAACCAACAATATGTTGACTAAAAAGGGAGGTTGATTTCTTTGATTGGAACCAGATCGGGTTGAATTATTAGAATTATGCCTTGAAATCTTGCATAAATTTTTATAGGGAGTTTAACGTTCCACTATAAATTTGATTTGACCATATCATTCAAATCGTGTATGAATTATCTATGATACTTGGATGGGACATGCATTAGAGTAATATGAACAAACCCACTGAATTCCAAGTCAAATTAATCCATCTTTTTCAAGAAATGAGCCACCATCACTTACATCCATTTTATGTTTTTCTCGAAAACCATGAACTGGGTTTGTCTCAAATTTGGTGTGCCAAAGCATCATGATAATATTAATATGATGACCAAAAATCAACCCGACTTAGTTTTTCATTTGGGAGAAAATTGATAATGAACAGTTACTGGTAATCCCATAACGTCCTTAGTTTTGAAACAAGGGTTTGTGGAATGTGATAAGGTTTATACCAAGAGGAGAACCAAAAAAATGTCACGGGAAATTCAATCATTTCTTCAACAAACATATGTTGAGCCTATACAAGAAACCCCTAACTTACAAGTTGAAAAATATCTAGATCTGAGAAAAACCAAAAAGAATAAAAGGAAAAATGTGGTGTCTACAATTGAATTCCCTCAACTAGATGATGGAGGTTTTATTTTCATCAATATAATTTAAAGGATTTGTGTCCCAGGCAATAGTTGTAGACAAGAAATGGAGGGAGATTATGCTAGTATATATTGGATATTCTAGTGAGATTCTTGTTCATCTTTAGAAGTCCACTTTGTGGGATTCATATGTGGTGAAATTGTTGTCTGAATATTGTGTTGTCCTATATATTCTAGAAGGAATCATATATGTTGTTCATTTTTTAGCATTCAGTCAACATACATCTACTCCAACTTTGTTAGCTATTGGATATAATGGAAGCCTATTGTGGTAGTATAAAGGTTATATCAGTGCTAATGACTTCATATCAAGCATTGAGAAATCAAGGACAAATATTCATTCTTAGGAAGCGGTATCAAAGTTGGTCTCATATGAGCATGAATGTAATATGAATATGACTGAACCATATCTTTCTTCTGCTGAAATTCTTAGTCAACAATCATCAATAAGACATACAATGTCTAAGACTACTTGGGGAACTGAAGAAATAGTACAAAATGTGATCTCCTCTAAAGATGATGGACATGAGGACATGTATTCCACCAGCATTATATCTACACTAGCCACACCAATAATACTATCAAATGTCTTTTATTCTAACAATGATAACATTGCAAACTCTACTCAGTCATTAATTTCAATGGTTGAAAAGACAAGAAACTTGGCATTTAGCAATCAAAAAATAATTGATCCTACATGTGTATTAGTGAAAACTAAAGAGTCTATATATGCCTCACCATATAACTTGGAAAAACCATAATTCTCAGAGAGGAAATACAATTATCCCTAGGGATACTAACATTGGAGGGGAAATGCTTAAAGTTGATAATGAACTATTTAGAGAGAAAATGATTAATGTTACTAGTTTTTGCCTTCAACAACCAAGTATATAAATAGTTCCTAATGGATAAATAAGGGATGTATCATAAAAATGAAGATCTGAAAATTCAAAATTCCAAGCTACAACGAAAAAAAATGAAGAAAAATGCAGAATTTCCTATGGGTGACTGTTTTTTTCCAATCAACTTTGTGCACACTTTTCACGAAAATGGTGAAACATTTGGAAAATCCATTAAAAACCCAATTGCATAATAGTCTTGTGTAGATAATTCATAGGTCATTTCCCCAAAAAATATATTTTTAGGAAGTACAGGTGGAATTTTAGGGTTGTTTGTTTTCCAGATTTGCTGATTTTTTTTCATATTTTTCTAGATTTTCCGGAACTGCGACCTCATCAATTTGACCTAGATCTCGATCTTGTGCTATGTAAATGGGATTAGATCCATTTATTTAGAATCTTAGTTTGAATTGGTTAGAGGGAATTAACTCTATAATTTATAAAAATGAATATGAATGAAGAACAAAATAAGGGGGGGCTTCCTCTTGGAAGGAAGTTGGGGTTCAATTTTTGTGGCACAAAGGAACATATTGGTCTTTATTATAATAGCCGGGAATCTACTACATTTTTCACTCAATGGAAAATACATTTTGATGGTTAAACTATCTTATTCTTCTCTTATGTCTCTTTTATTCTACTTGAATTCATTTGAATCTTTTTCAGAGCAATTGGTTTATCCTGTTACATGTTGAACATTAGTAAAGATTTTGTTGTTTAAATCACCTGTCACATGATTTGTATTTAAGTTTTTTTTTTTCTGATTTATAAATGATGTTTGGGATTGGAAAGTCTTATTTTTAAGTGAACAGATTGTGAAACTTGCATCTTCTCTTTTCTTCTATTTTATCTCTTTTGTATCTAATTGATCAGAATGTATTTCATTGAGTAAGATGAGTGTTTTACAAACCTATTCTAACAAAGTAACCAACACCTTATTTTGTCCACTTTATCCACTATTTGATCCACAAATCAACCTATAAACACAACTCAACATAGAATAATAAACCATTTCAATAACTCAGGTTCCCTAGCTTGCCCCTTTGCAGTCATGGACAACTTTAGGGATAACACATCCTAGAATGTATGATTGGTGTTCTATGTCGATTGTGAACATGCGGGACCAATTGAAAAAATGCATGACAGGGAAGAAAAACAATTTGGTTATGGCTAAGTACTATGTTCTTTACTTTTGGATAATTTTATAGTGATGCATCTTTGAGTATTGAATCATTTCATTAGGCCTTTAGAGTCCATTATGTGGAGGTGGAAAGAGAACATGGCCTACCTTAGAGGTGGTCTTCCCATGAGCATGCTTGGTCAATATTTCTTTAACTAGTGGGATGAGAAAATCATGGTGATCAAGGACTATCCCTATCATGGCATAGAATTTTGGTAGGATCGGTAGGATCCCGAGCTTTCATTTCATCTCAAATCCCAATGGGGAAGGATTGGTAAGAAAGAGAAAGTTGTTTTATTTAATTTTCTATGAATATTTTAGTATTTTTGAAAATATTGTATCCTTTTGGTATGCAATGGTATTGACAATATTTTATTATGGCATATGGTATTGACAATATTTTAATATAGAGCCATAGAGGGGGAAAAATAAAATGTGGATGAGGATGCAAACACTATTGAATACCTTCACAAGGTGTGAAGGATCTTGGAGCAATTAACCATGGGAGTGTCCATGATGCAAGGAGACAATATGCCTAGATAGTTGTAGCACCATATTGTGGGAGTACCACAACCATTCATTCAACTATTGAGGAAAGTGGCCAATGCCATAGTGTGATATCATGAGACACATACATTATCTCCTGAGGAGTATCCCAAGGGCCATTCTTGCTTGCCACTTGTGGTTGTAAACTCTATGGGTTTTTTATGTGACTATGTTATCAAGAGATAGATGGCCCAATTTTATACATTTCATTTTTTTGGACATGATTCTAATCAAAATGGAATTCAAGAAGTCACACCCTTAAATACTTCCTAAGAAGTGTAGGATTTATAACATGATAGAAATTATCCAGTTGTGACACCACCAATTGTAAGTCTGAATTAGGGACTAGCTTGAAAATGCTAGGAGAAATGGTTTTGGAAATAATTTTAATTAGTACACTATAATTTTCAACATTATTGGTCATAGGACTGAAGCACATGCCCCTTGAACTCACAACCTGATTCATGGAAGAAAACCTCACCCAAGAAATGGAAGTAATGTTTTGGGTACTACAGTTGGAACTATCTATGAATCCTACATAGATTGGTGTGGACGAGGACATATCCAAATCAAGAACCAATAATGATAAGCATTCTATCTGAAAACTAATGAAAAAAAATTGCTCTCAAGTAGAAACCTCTAATATACAACATGTTACACAAGCATCAGATGAAATTATTTCCAATCCATAGTACCTTTTTAGGTAGATCCTATTATCATATGAAATTTTCCAAAGTCACGAGTGACAACTATGAACATAGGTGAGTGGGAAAGTGAAGTTTGCAACGGTCATGATCCCCTGTGTAGTTTGATTTAGTGCTATCTCCAAGCGTAGTTGGAGGGTTTCCATGGTTAGTAGGTTGATAAGTTTTAGCGGGTACACAAAAATAATAGGTGTGCCCAGATCGCAGATCGCGATCGGATCAACAACCACCAATCATTTTGGCACCACAAACTACTCGGGCTTTAAAATCCAAAGGCATGCTTAAATCCAAACCACAGTATTGTGGGGAGGCTACGTACCAGAATATGGTGCATTTTGGGCCTGAAAGCAGTGTGGGCCCAAACCTCTTTCGATGGCCCCGAAATCACGTGTGTGTATAACGTCGTATCCAACAGCGACAGGTGGTCACCCGCTCATCGTCCAACCGTGCTCCAATCCCGAGGAGGATTCAGTTATTGAGCAAGGACTGGTAGCTGAAACCTCAGCTTAGTCCATAAATAGAAAGTGTAGAAGCTATGTCCGAGGAGACATAACCATTAGCTCGAGGTACCACGACAAGTGGTTTCTTCTTACAGGCCCATACTGATATGAGTTTGCGTCTGACAGGAGGAAGCACACATAGTCTGATAGAAGAATGAGAAAACAAAAATCCTTGAATGGGATGGCCAAATAACTTTTGTAGAAGGGGTTCACTGATATGAGTATAAGTAGAGACGTTGAAGATTGTGTTATGGTCGTCAAATGGTTGAGCAGAGCTCCCTATTTTTTAATATTTGATAACATAGTTGTTCTCTGGTTTTCTGTGAGACTTGAGAATTTTGCATTAATAGAAGTCAGTTTCTTTCAACATCTTGTTTAATTTGTAATGAAACACTCGTGCATGGAGGATCCATACAAGGGATGTAGTTGTATTGTAATGTAGGTTTTATTATAGTACTGTTGTGACCTGTTTCAGTATTTTCTTTGTTTCCTTGTTTCTTCTTATGCTGAAATGATCATGCATGGAGGATCTAGTCGAGTTGCTATAGTAGTATGGTAATGGAGGTTTGATTATTATGCTGCTATGATATATTTCAATGTCTGAAACTTGAGTTAAGGAGTTCTCTTGTGCATGAGATTTTCTTCACCAAGTTGCTTGAAAGTTGGATTCTGATGGAAGACTTGTCCACCTTTCTCACTAAGTCTTCCTTCTGCTCACCTTTAAAATTAAACCACTGACTGAATTTAATGAGGACCTCATTTCCTTATGCATTGCTTGTCCAGTTTCTATGTTAAATGATTCTTGTACTAAGCTTTGTCCATTTGACCACCACTCATAAACCTACCTCCACAAACATTTTGATGGGTACTCATCTTATCCTCTAATTGCAATCTGAGGGAATGAAATGAAGACATTTCCCTAGGATTGAATGACAAAGAGATTTTGATTCTGAAGGTGCATCAGAAATCAGTACCTTGAAGATTGCAACTTTCGCCTAGCGACTCCACTATTTCAGTTGTGGCTCCCAAAGGCAGATACACGAGGTCTATGTTGGGCCTAAGATATGATCAGTTTTATGACAGTAATTAGACACTTTTGCTGAATGTACATATGTGTTTTTCATGTTTTGGAGAAGATTTTTGAAGAATTTTGTGCCAAAATGTTATGATCCACATTAGGTATATATAATTCATTTCTTATGTTGATCTTGAGTACAATTCATCACGTTTTAATGTTTCCAAAAATCTAATTCATGTTTTTTGGTGTTACAAAGAAAAATTGCATCACGTTTCTACTTCCGGCACTCAGTCTGACACTTTATCTAGTACTCAATCTGGTACCCAGTATGACACTCTGTCCAGCACCTCGTCCTGCACAAAAATTGTGGGCAATTTGGCAGTTATGGTATTGGCGACCAGTGATGGGCGAATCAGGAACATGGGTTTTTCTCATGCTTGCCCCCTCCAACTACTAAACTCTTGACAACTCTATTTGAGTTGTTGAGCTGGGCGATTATTGGCTCGCTCCATTTCGGTAGTTAGGGCAACATTAATCTAATTTGTTGTTTTTAGAAGTGGTTCGACCCTCCAGTGGTCGACCACTTGGTCTGTAAAACTTATAAATACCACCGTGGTGGTCATACAATAGTTAAGAAGCAGTAGAAGAAGTAGAGGATTAGATACAAATACAATTTTCCTCTGTTTTTGGTATTTTCAATTGCATAATTATATAAGATTATGTTTTTCAAGTTTTAATGGTGAAATCATTTTGATGAGCTCGTGGTGTGCATTTGAGAAGTGACCATGACTTGATGGGGGGCCCACCAGCATTCTGGTAACCGTTCTATGAGTTATTTATGTATTTCATAGCTTAGATGTCTTTTATCTCATTTCATGTACATGCATTGTTATTTTTCCTTTGTTATATAATTTGTTGATGTAGCTTAACTGTTTAGTTCTTTTGCAGGTTAGTATCAAGGCATTTTTTAATATGCATTGATTTTGTAGTTAGTAGGAATGAGTTTGCAAACTCATACACTAACCCCATGTGCAATTAAATATCAGATTGTATCTTATTTATGCTTTTAAAATCAAGTTTAAAACATTGTAGAACAAAAATTTAATTTATGTTTTTTTTTCATGAGGCTTCGGTGGATGGATAGGGTTAGTTTCAGTTTTTATTTGTAGATTGCCTATTTAAATGTTATTTTGATTGTTCTTAACTAGTTGTTGATTAATTTGTTCATTAGTTTACTTGCTATATGCTAGAATCATGTTTTAATTTCTGTTTATATGCATTTTCCTTTCCACAATTTGAATTGTTAAAATAGATATAGCATAGTTTTATTTTGTGAGATTTCTTTCCTAGAATTAGATTGCAATTCCAATTCTTAGTTAATCATTGAATTTAATTATGTGTTTTTCTTACATAGCATAGAGTACAATTATAATCTCGTTATATTGTTGATGGTTAATGCATGAGTAATAATCACATGAATATGCAGGGTAATTGACGTTGTTTCCGTAATGGCTAAGTTCTCACTGGATTGCTTAATCCACATCTTTCACTTTGCTATTGAAATCGATATTGAAATTATACCTCTTGAATTATATTTTGTTGTCAAATGCCATTGAGATATTATAATACATCAGAGACATTCGCACAACCACCAACACTATATTTGAGTTTTTATAGGTTAAAAGATAGTTTCTTTTTTTTGTAGATCAGAAGATAGTTTTGTTGTTGTTGTATGATAGATAGTCTTTTTCTTTGGTAGATTAAAGAGCAGTTTGCTTATCATAGATTAAAGGTTAGTTGTTAGTTCTTCCTTCTTTCGATTAAATAGATTTCCTTTTATGAATTAGAGATAGTTGTATTAAGAATAGAGTTCATTTGCCTTTTGGTTTAGTTAGTTTCTTATTGAGTAGTCTTACTTAGTTTACTTGTTGTAGAAGTTATCCTAGGGTATTTAGTTGCTACTTGCTTTAATAGTTTAATTACTTACTTGTCTATTCTTTCTTTGATAGTATAGTTGCGTGTTCATTTACTTGCTTTCACAAGATAGTTTTTTATTGAATTTAGGTAGGCTAGTTAAAGTAGTTTTCTTTTTCTATTTGTTTATTGTTATGCTTAAATAGTTTCTTTTGCTTATTGTTATGATTGAACTAGTTTGCTCCAAGTAGGGTTTTCACTTGTTTTCCTAGAACTATCCATCAATCCTTGGTTCAAAAGTACTTAGGTTACATAGTTTAAAGTTGCTTAGTAAGGTTTGCTCATTAGATAGATTTACTTGAATAGATTAGCCCTTAGATAGCCACATCCTTAGTTAGCCTATACTACTACCAGCCCTTCTACCTTGGCATATATTTTGCTACAAATCTAAGTTTACTTACCCCGGGTTGACAATTTAATTGAGGGTTTTAGTGTGTTTTTAGTGCATATATAACACCCATCATTTTTGGTGTCGTTGTCGGGGAGTTGTCTCAAGGTAGGAAGTAGTTAGGAAATAGATCATTCCCAGACCTTAGAATTAGATTGGTGGCGGGGGAACTTTAAGAAGAGAGGTAAGAACCTACGCATCTGCTATTGCAGGCTTCCCCAAACCCAATGGTAGTTTTTCTTTTTCTTTTTGTTTTATTTCATGAATAGACCTAGAGATCCAAAAGGTAGATACATTAAATCTAAATCAAACCTTTCAACCAAGGTTCCTTCCGATCTTTTTGGGGGAAAGGACGTTCCACTTATAAAATACGCAGACCGATACCGAAAAACATGAGCTAGCTCAACTCAAAGAGCTAAAATAGTCTCTGAAGAGACTAACATAGGGAGAACTATAGAACAATAAATTGAAGCATCAATCATATTGGGACAGGAGGCAAGAACACTTGAGCCTTCCGCAGAACCTAACCATACAACCTTTTCTTTTACACCACCACCAAGAGATCCTAACTTTGAGGACATCATAGACCCTGAACATGTGAATATTTTGTTTGGTAGTTCAGCCAACGTAATTATCTCTCAAACTGACACAGAAACTTTGGCACCAATAATATGAACCGGCTCGAGTAGAGTCTCAGATATCCAATTAGTAGGAAGACCTTTCCATCAAAGAGAAACCTTGTTCTCTTCAAAGATAAAACCACCTAGGTACTCTCTTTTTGGAAACCAAACCAACATGGATGATCAGGAGGATCATAAAAATGTAAGACACAGGAAGGATGAAGAAACTGGAAACCAAACTGAAACTACCTTTGGGTTTCCAATTTTGGACACCACCCCAAATGTCAACATGAAGAATATTCTTCTCTCAACACTGCCTACATTTTATGGTAAAAATAGTGAAGATCCAAACACCTTCCTATTTGAATTCGACATCTTGTGTAGGATCTATAACTACATACAAGATGCCCATAAACTAAAACTCTTTCCTGCCACCCTCAAAGACTCTGCACTACGATGGTTCATGGGGTTGGGAGAATCCAATATTAGATCTTGGGAAGCCATGAAAGACATATTTCTTAAGAAATACCAAGAACACTGCAAGACCAAGGAGTCTCGTAATGACATCTTTAAAATCCAATAGTTATAAGACAAGACCCTTGAAGATTATATGGAACAATTTGGTTATATCTCCTAGAAGTCAAAATACTATGACCTCCCAGAGGAGGCAGTTAGGGATATTTTCCTTAAAGGAATTTAGAAGAATATCTAGAGATTCTTAACCTGATGACATTAGGTGACATCACCATAAACCATTTTCTAAAATATGTGAAATGTGTAAAAGTTACTCAAGAAGTAGAGCCAAAACATGAAAGAATGTTCAAGACCCTTATAATAAAAGCTTAAAACTAGTTAGTTCAGGTGGTATCACGAGAGCAGAGATAGCAAACATTTTAGAGAACTTAAAGAAAGACATATTAAGCAAAATAGGTTCCTAGTTGGACACCCTCAAAATTAAAAAGAAACAGGAGGAGGAAAATGTCGCAATGAGCATATATTTCCCAAGATGCAGGAGGAAGCATTCCTCAAGGGAATGCCCATTAGATAACATTTCAGTTTGTGGCTTCTATACAGAAGACCATTAAACTAAGAAATGCCCATCATTACCTGGTTTATTAGCTATCTATAGGAGTGAAGATCCTGGGGAGTCTTCTTATGCACCTAGGAGGCCATGGTATCCTAGGAACCAACCCACATACCAAGATATACAATCTCAAGTTCCACCCTATTATCAACAAAAACAATAGTGGAACTCACTAGGTTGGAGAAATTGGTCCACTTAGTACCAACATCCTTGGTTTCAAGGATGGAGAGGAGGACATAATCAAGGAAAACCTCAAGCTCCACCTATCCCTATGTCCAACCATCCTTATCCTTAGTTCCCACTGAACACTCTGTAGATTCTGCTAGGTTTTGTTCCACCACCTTTACCTCTTATTCCACAACAAAAACCGCTACAATATCAAAATTCAAGCTCCTTGAGACCAACACTATTACTGACACAACCAATTCCAAATCCCAATAATAATCCCCCTCAACCTATTCACAATGTTGATATGCAGGCCTTCCCAATGTATGTCATTACTCCTATTCCATTACAGGAAATTCAACTAAGATCGAGAAAAGTTTTGGATAGGCAAAGACCTTCAGTAGTCATCCAGGAACAACAAGAAGAAGAAAATACCAAACAACCCATGGATGACACTAGGTGGGAATATATTATTATCCCAAAGAACCAAGAACCTAAGATTCCAAAAAATGAGCCTTCAAAAAGAACGAAGGCCCCTCCTTATCCAGACAGATTGGTAATAGAGAAACCTACCACCCGACTGGAATTTGACATCTTGAATGAATTGAAGAATGTTTGTGTCAAGATTCCCCTGCTTCAAGCCATTAAATAGATTCCAATATACAGTAAGGTATTCAAATAATTTTGTATCAAGAAGCCAGGTAGGAAGAAGAAGGACCCTCCTATAGTACACTTGATATGAGATCTTTCTGAATACATTTCAGAGCAGCCAAAGATAGCAAAATATGGGAACCTAGGAATCCCTATAGTGACCATAACTATTAATGAGGTCTCAATTGGAAACACTCTCATAGACCTAAGGGAAACCATCAATTTTATGACTGCTACTAACTTGGAACAATTACAGTTACAACCTCTTCTTTAGCCTACCCCAACCATTTTGGAATTAGAAGATAAGATTAGGGTTATACCTGAAGGGATTTTAGATGATATCATGGTTACTTTAGCCTCATGGGAGTACCTAGTATATTTTCTTGTCATTCACTCAAAGAATCCTACCAAAGGCCATCCCATCATTTTGGGAAGACCTTGGCTAGCCACAACCAATGCATTTATTGGTTGTAGAGAGGGAGAAATGACCATCTCAATTGGGCTTTCTATCTAGAAGCTCACTATATACCCTCCATATCAACCTATGATGGAAAATATATGGTGGCTTGAGTGTCCATACAAGAATCAGGACTGGGAAGAACCCGTATTGCCAAGTGACCATGCCTAGGCACTTTAGGAGAACACAACAGAAAATGTGCTAAACTAGTTTATTTCTGCTATCACATGTGTGGATTTTCCACAATATTTTCCCCAATTTGAGTACATGTTTGGGGAATAATTTCAGGAACAATTGGACCCATCCATTTTTTCCTCGACATCTTTTATCTTCGAGATAGATGAGTCTGGCATGTCTTATACTATGCTCTATGAGATTAGTCCAAGGAAATTTTTACATATAAAATCTGGGCTAGATGCAGACCAATAGAAACAGTTGGTAAGTATCCTTAAAGAAAAATCAGGAGTATTCACCCGGGAATACACTAAAATGAAGGGTATACACCTTGACACATGCATCCATCACATATATACCCAGGGGGAAGTAACACCTGTTAGGAAACCTCAGAGAAGGATGAACCCAACACTCAAAGATATAGTCAAAGAGGAGATCCAAAAGTTGTTAAATGTTAGATTTATTTATCCCATCTCCGATAGTAAGTGGGTATCCCCACTTGTAGTGGTTCCAAAGAAAGTGACTGGGAAATGGAGAATCTGTGTTGATTTCCGGGAACTCAACAAAGCCACTCTGAAAGATTACTTTCCTCTCCCTTTCATTGACTAAGTTCTAGATAGCTTATTTGGAAAAAAGTATTTTTCCTTTTTAGATGGGTACAGTGGGTACAATCAGATTCTTATAGCACCCGAGGACCAGGACAAGACTACCTTTACTTGTCCTTG
>JASDQU010013944.1:35003-51457 GCA_032191745.1 Picea mariana | reverse complement strand
GAATGTTGAGGCAGATTTGCTTCCAACAGTGTTGCCAAGGGACTGAATCATTCCTGAAGATTCTTACATTCCTTTCCTTCCAGAATTGTCAAAGTATAAAGCCTAGGATAAGTTTCCAGATATGATTGAGAAGGGGTGATTGAAAAGAATTGTCTCTCCATTCTTCTATGGTGTCGATGATGCTATCTCACTTGTAGTCCGAGGTGCGCATGATCAATGCACCTTGATCCCAAACTTGAGTGGTGTAGGGGCATGTGTTGAGGATATGGTTGATAGTCTCGATATCTTCTCCACAAAGCATATAGATGGATGTACCAACAAAATCCCTTTTCAAGAGGTTATCCCATGTGAAGATGCTCGAGTGAGTTACAAGACAGAGGAAAAGACTGATTTTTGGCCAGTGCTTCAGGGCCCAGATTTTGTTCCACTCTTTCCTTAGGGGTAAAGGATCTGATTGATTTTTAATGGCATAGGCTTATTTTATGTTGAAGGTGCCTCGTGTAAAGTATCCCCATCATAGGATGTCCTCCCCTGTCAGAATGGGGATTTTCCATTTATTGATTTCACTGTGCCAGGGCCGAAGGTCCACGTGTGCCTCTAAATTCAGGTGCTCCTTGCTTGAAATCCAGCCTCTCCAGGTGGCCTCTATTGTATTTTCCTTCCAGTAGTCTACCACTTTTGTCAGGTTGTCCTATGTGGCTGGGATGCTGAAAGTGTCAGCCTAGTCTTCATACTCTAGAATTGGACATTGCTACCACGAATCTTTCCAAAACAAAGTTTTTTTCCCATTTCTAATTTCCCATAAGGTGTGACTTGTGACAAGATGTCGATTATGCCTGGCTTCCATCCATATTAGGGATCCAAGGTTGTCCCCATTCCATCTAATCAGGTTCCTTTCTGCCATGTTGGATGCATATTTCCTTTTCTAGAGCTTGGCCCACAGATGTTGAGGGTTTTTTAGCCATCTCCACCAGATCTTAGAGATTAGGATTTTTTTCATCATTGGGGGATCCCTTGACCCAATTCCCCCTTGAGCTTTGCGTTTGGAAAGTTAATCCCAACTGATCAGTGCTAGTTTTTTCCTATTTTAAGAACTTTCCAGAGGAAATGCCTTTGCAAGTTTTTGATGGTAGTAAGGACAAAGTTTGGGTCCGTGAGAGTAGAAAAGGTATATATAGGTAGGGCTTGTGGCATGTATATAAGTAAAATGAGGCGACTGGGGAGATTGAGGGCTCTGTAGGTCTAGGAAGAAAGCCTCTTAGAAAAGGAGGAGAGAATATGCTCCCATGAACTATTCCTTAGAGTGTTGTCTAGCAAGGGGATGCCGACGTATTTGGATGGAAGGGAGCTTTGGGTGAAACCTAGGATTTCAAAGATATGACATTAAATCAGAGCTGGTGTATTGAAAAAGAAAATCTAGGATTTGTCTTTGTTGAAGTCTAGTCCTAAGGCATCACAAAACGTTTGAAGGATTGAGAGGAAAGAGTGGGCTTCCTTTACTTTGGGGGATCCCATCATCAGGGTATCGTCAGTAAATTGGTTGTGGGAGATTGGAGGAGAGATATCATGTAGTGGTAGACCATTCAATGATTTACTTGCTATGGTGGTGTGAATAGAGAGACTGAGACCCTCGGCCATCATGATGAAAAGGAAAGGGGATAAAGGGTCCCCTTGTATGATTCCTCTGGAGTGAGAAAAAGGACAAGAAGGGACCCCATTAACGAGGATAGAAAAGAAAGTAGAGGACGTAAGATTTAGAATACAATCTACCCAAGTGTGGTCCAAGCCAAAGGCCAGGAGCATTGCACACATGTAATCCTAGCTTAACTTGTCAAAGGCTTTAGAAAGGTCCAGTTTTAGGAGCATACCTGGCGTACGGGTCTTCTGCAAGGAGGGAATCACTTCATGCGTTGGGATAGCACTATCCAAGATTTTCCTTCCTTCCACATAGCCCGATTGCTCTGGAGAAATGATCTATGGTAGGATGGGCTTGATTCATCTGGCGATCACTTTAGTTAGGAGTTTTAAGATGGAATTTCATAGAGAGATGGGCTGAAACTGCTTGGGGTGATTGATATTCCCCTCTTTGGGAATGAGGGTTAGGAAAGTAGCATTGAGAGATGGGAGGACTTTCCTTGAAGATCTGGAGTCTTCGATGATTTCCCAAACCTCTTCCCTGATCATCTACCAGCAATGATGGAAGAAGTCGCTAGTAAATCCATTCGGTACTGTAGCTTTTCCTTTGGGGGTGTCTTGGAGTGCTTGATCTACTTCCTCGAGAGAGATGGGCCTGAGCAAAGTTGCATTATGTTGCTAAGTGATTAGGGTGGGTATGTGTTGTGTAATCTTAGAAATGGATTGAGATCTATTCTATATGGGTTATGCTAGGAGGTCTTTGTAGTAAGCGACCAGTTCCTTTACCAGATCCTCATGAGAATGGATGAGTTGGCCATTTCTAGAGGTTATATATGTGATTTGATTGGTGTGCCACCACTAAAGGGTGGACTTGTGAAAAAATTTGGTGTTTCGGTCACCCTCCTTGAGCCAGTGGATGCAAGATTTTTGCTTCCACATAATCTCTTCTTGGGCTTTCCTGTCTTCCAGTTGTTGGCTTAAATTTTCTTCCTGGGTTTTGAGGTCTTCAGTGAGTCCTTGCTCCCAGATTTGTCTTTGTACCATACTCATTTGATCCTTCAGGTGCTTTTGAGAGATGAAAATATTGCCAAAGTTTTTCCTATTCTAGATTCTGAGTTGTTGCTTAAGATTCTTGAGCCTCTACTGACATCAGTACATCTTGGAGCTGTAAGGTATCTCTGCCTCCCTCCACCACCCATGGATTGTTTCATGAAAATCTGGGTGGATGAGCTAGAACTATTCAAACCTGAAGGGTTTCCAACCTGGGGTGGCCAACACATCTAGCCATAGCTGGATGGGCCAGTGATTTGACACATGAAAATCCAAAATGGTTTCCTCAAGAGTTGTGCCTTCCAACAGTAGGGAGTCTGATATTAGGAACCGATCTAGTCTACAAGCTATTTGATGTGTTCCAGTTCTCTTGTTTGTCCAGGTGAAGGTGCCATTAGGGGTTTCTAGTTCAATGAGGTCGATGTTATCTATAGGATTTTGAAAATAGTTAGATTCATGTTCCAGGCATCGAGTTCCTCCTTTTATTTCATACAGGTTATGTATCAGGTTGAAGTCTCCCCGTACAATCCATCTATTGTCCTTTTTTAAGGTAGACAAGTACTCCAAATTTGTAAGGAAGGCTTGCTTATCCATGGTACAGGTCGGTCGGTACACATTGGAGAGGTGGCCAGGTTTATTGGAGTTGATGAGCCTGTAGGCTGTCGTGATGGACCATTTGGTCACGGGGAAGGTTTTCATAATGGTTGTGTTGGGGTTCTAAAGTATAGCTAGGCCTCTAGTTGTGCTTGTGGCCACTGTGGATACCGCTTTCGCTTGCTTCCAACAGTAGGGGAGAAGATTATCTATGTATTCAATAGCGCACTTTGTTTCTTGGAGGAATATTATGTCTGGTTTCTCTGCTAAGATCAAATCTTGTAGCTGTTTTTGCTTGTTACGCCTATTGAGACCTCTTATATTATAGGATAGGATCTTCATGAGGAGGAAGGGGAGGGGAGAGGGGGGAATTTGTCTAAGATGAGGTGGATCTGCTTGGAGTTCAAGATGAAGTGACCTATCTCTTGTATGAGCTTGTTCGTCGACTTCCTTCCTCTTCTCTTTTCATCTTTCTAGTGTTTTCTCTTATCCTTTGGTTGGTTCACTTGTATTCCCAAAACCTTTCTGGATCTGGTTGTGGATTCAATTGAGGAGTTAAGGAAGACCTTGTGCACTTTTCGTAGTTGATATGGAGGTATGGTGTACATTTTTTGGTGTCGGTATGCATGCTCCAGGTGCTCCAGGCCCACACTTGCTAGTTCTTTCTCATCGAGATCCAACTCGGCATCTCCATCCTCTGTTTCTAGGTGATCCTTTGTTCAAGTTGTGGGGTTTGTTGATGAAATGTTTGGATTTGTCTCTGACATTGATCCCTCTTTCCCTTTTCTTGTTTGTTGGGGTATTTTCTCAACCCGCACCTCTTTAGGGTCTAACGGGTTCTCCGTTTGATCTTGTAGGACTGAATATTTGTTGTCGGTGGATGGATCTTTTCTTGCCTAGGTTTCTTTCTTTCTTCCGCCTTATCTACGCTTTCCAGGCACCTGATCAAAGCCATCCTTGTATTTTTTGGCATCTGAATTCCCCTCTTTGTTTATGGCATTGAGGTGACATTCCCTGAAGAAATTCCCATGCTCATGGCATTTCCTACATCTGAACGGAATATGTTCATAGTCAATGGTTTGCGTCCATTCCTCATCATGGTATTCTAGGACTATGGATCCTGGGAGTGGCTTGGCTATATTCATGTATACATAGATGCGCGCATATGAGGTGTATAGTCTTTTCTTAGTGGCCTCTAAAGATTTGACATAGACGCCAATGGTGTTACCTATGCCCGCAAGAACCTCCTCTAGCCAGAATTATTGAGGTAGGGAATATAGTCTGATCCACACTGGTGCATGTGCGGAGTCTTCCATTTCCAAGATAAATTTCTCTATCCAGAACCTCAAGAAGAGTCCCATTGAGTTGAAAAAATACGGCCCTCCATAAAAAATGCGGTTTCGGTCCTCGAGGTTATGCAGGATGATGGTGAAGAAACCCTTGGAGCCCAGTTGCAGTTCATAATGTCCTTTTGGTTTCCACCAGTGTTGTATCCATTTGACCAGGTCCCATTTGAAGGGCCAGAGCCCTAAACATTTACCTATTAAGGCATAATATCTCATATATTTCTTCTGCTCCTCAATGCAGGGAGAAATTACAATGTATTTTGGGGCATGTGGTGCTTGTGGTATACACTTGCCTAGTAGCCATGGCCATGATGCACTTGCTGGTGCTGTCTCTTTCCCTGAATCAATGTCCATGTCCTTGTCTTTCAAAGTTCCTTCGGCCAATAACTTAGATCGTAGATTAGGGGGAGGTTCGAAGGTGGGCCACTTGGAGCCCTCTCCCATACTTCCATTTGTCATTGCCCAGATGTACGATGGGCCTCTCGGCCCTTCCTCCTTCAAAGGCATGTTCCCCAATGGGGCGAGTAGTTGCAGCAGAGCAGCATAAACCCTAAACCCTAGCTTGGTGCCACATGAAAGTGCATGAAACCCTAAACCCTAGTTTGGATCGAGACTGGCACCATCATTGAGGTTAATGTTAAGGTAAGCATTCATTCTTCACTCCTTCATTTTGTGAGTAATTGTTATTTCCTTATAAAAACTTTATTTTTTTTTTTGTATATTTTAATTTGTTTTACGACATCCATCCTTGAATGTCTTCAAACAGGTGCTAACGTAAAAAGAAGAGCAATCAGAAAAATTGATTGACATTGGGTTAATTAAGGGTTGTGAGTATATGTTGGTATATCAAAAATTAATTGTCGAATTTGTAAGTATAATCTATGTTGTTTTACTTTCATCATTTGATAATTAATGAAACAAAAATAATATTTTATATTAAATCTATGATTTATTATGGGGTATAAAACTTGTAGGAAACAAAGTATGGAACTCAACCAATAAAATAATTGTTGAAACAAGGCATGAGATTTAATTTTGAACATATGTGTATGATTCACGAGTCACTTCTTTCTTTGGAGGTTGTTGGAGAAATTTCTATTTTCGGCACACTAGTTCAATGGGAGTAACACTAGTTCAATAGGAGTTAACTGACTAGTTATCTTTTAAACTTTCTAATTTTATACCATCACTATTATGCATGCATTCCTAATTATACGATGTCATTGCCTATATGAGTGAAGATCACTCACTCATTTATTAGATCATAATATACATTGATTATCATTCTTCATATGGTATCTCTCTTCCTTTTCTTGATAATCTTTATTTGTGTATGCTTTAGCTAGGTCTCCTGTGAAGGCTTCCATGAAACCCTGACATGGTATCAGAGCCAAGATGCTTGAAGAAACCCAGACAAGCTAGAGAAGAGTAAAAGAGGATTTGAGTAAACCTATTTTGTTCCATCATCATGGACTATCCCTATCGAAAGGTGCGACGATTGAAATCATCGCAACCTATCCCTGTCGAAAGGTGTGAATGTCACACTCAAACTTCTCGAAAGGTGTAATGATTGGCATCATCGTAGCCTATACACAGCCAAGGTGCAACGTTGTCGCATTGTGTTCTTCATCCAGGGTGTGACGATTCAATTTTTCACAATCGTCGCACTATGTCCTTCACGAGGGTGCGACAATTCAACATCATCGCACTTTATCTTTCTCTAGGGTGTGACGATTCAACAGCCCTCTAGAAAATTAGGTTTCTGCAGTAAAATATCCATATCTCGAAATTTGTGATCTAGGAAAAGATGAAATTTTGACCAAAGACGTATAACATAGGGATGCTTATGGTCACCAAAAATATCCAAAACCCACATCATATTTTAGGAGATATAGTTGTTTTATCATATCTATAACTGCCATAGAACTGACTGTCATATCTCGAAATCCACGATCTAGGTTTTCAGGATCTTTTCAGAATCAATAGCATGGATGGAGACAATGCAACTTATTCAATTAAGTCTGGTGATAATACTCACACCATACAACTATTTTGAATGGAATCTGAAGGCCGCATTCCAACTCAAAAGAGAAGGAATGTATAATTTGACGATGACAACATAAACATAACCTACATCAACATTTGAGAAGACCATATGGGAGAACTATAAGAATGAGTCCACATGACTACTTATTGAGTTAATCTCCACTAATTTATGGTTTCATGTTTCTGCATGCAAGACTCCAAACGAGATCTGGACCACCTTTGAGGGACTCTTTGGCAAGTAGGATGAGATGCGAGGTCATATGTTTGAGGTAGAGTTGAATACCTTAGACACTAAATTTTTTTATAATATACACGATTTCTTTACTAAATTTAAGTCTTTGTTATTGATATTGCGTGAAAGTGGTATTGACAAGTCTACACAAGATAATCAACTTATTCTAATAATCCTATCCAAGCTAGGAACATAATACATTGTATATGTCTCCAATTTCCATTCTAGAAGATGTCTTTTTGGAAAAAATTGGAAAATGCCTACGTTGGCTCAGTTCATTGAGTCTCTCACACAAGAGAAGACAAAAATCATACATATGGGCCTCATCAAGGATCCGAAATCACATGAACTCACCATGCATGATGTAAAATGATCATCCAAACAAAACTAGAAGGAGAAACAAAACGAGAAGGAGGCATATTCCAAACCATTTAACGATTCTTCAGGTTCCAAAGACTCTTCATATTCCAAGAAGAAGAAGAAAGGAAATCATTTTACTTACTACAATAAGCATAATCATGAATAATATGCATGCATGAAGAAACATATCGATCTTATGTCATAGACACTTTAGTAGAACAACCTTCGAAACTTCATTCCAGAGGGAGTCAAGAAGAAGAAGGAAGAATATCATGCTCCTATGAAAGGTAATCATCATGCTCTGGTTGCAATTAATTCCTCATCTGATTCATGTGTTATATATTCTGGTGCATCCCATCATATGGAATCTAAAGAGGAAGTTTTCTCTTCTTTGAGTTCATGCTCCAGACCGCCAATTCTCATGGGGGATGATACTCTAATAACAGTTGCAGGAGAGAGAAGAGTGGAACTCCCTAATGAAAGTTTTGAGATTTTTTTACATGTTCCAAAGCTTTCTATAAATCTTCTCTCAGTTTATCAGATCACTCAAATAGGTAAAAAGGTTGAATTTACATCAGAATCAGTTTCAGTAATCGACATGCATGACAATTCCATCATTGCAATTGGTGAGGTGGATCACAAGTCAAGGTTGTATAAATTGACTAACTTTTTTGATGATGACTCCTCTATTCTACTTACACATAAGGAGAGTACTTTGCATGCACCTTGAGTGCAACATACATATATTCTTGTTCTTCCATCAGTTTCAGACATCACATATGATTCCATACACTCAAATTATATAAATGGAAATAAGCAGATAGTATAGCCAGATAAGAATCCAACGTCGAAGCTTCAGTAGATGCCCAAGAAGGAATATACCACACTTTAGGAAGCAGGAATCCTTGCAGCAAATCCATTGGATTCGAGGAGGACTCAATCTAATCATGATGAGCCTTCTCATGTACTTTCATCTTTAGACCCTGTGATGCCCATGCATTTCTATATAGTTCAATCTATTGATCCATAGACCTTTAATAAGGTTATGGTAAATCCATTATGGAAAGAAACCATGCAAAAGGAGTATGACTCACTCCTAGAGAATCAGACTTGGAATTTGGTTCCACTTCCACCAGAAAGGAATATTTTGAGGTGCAAATGGGTCCACAGGATCAAGAGGTACAAGGCCTGATAGGTTACCAGAGAACTTCATCGGATCCATAAATATTTCTTAATATTCATGAAGACTTTCAATGAGAAGAAGTTTCAGACTTTGTGGGATCGTCTTGCAGTGAAGAACGTAGTTTCCTAGCAACTATCATTTTATTCATTTGATACATTGTCTTTTCAGGGGGGATTTTGTTCCCATGTGTTTTTCCCTCTTTACTCATTTTTATTCAGTGTTCATTAGTTGCATTGAACATAAGTACCTAATATGGCCTTGTAGATGAGACTCACTTTTTACTCCATAGTGATGTTCAAAGGGGGTGTTGGAGAAATTTCTATTTTCGGCACACTAGTTCAATGGGAGTTAACTGACTAGTTCTCTTTTAGACTTTCTAATTTTATACCATCATTTTTATGAATGCATTCCTAATTATAGGATGTCATTGCCTATATGAGTGAATATTAATCACTCATTGATTATATCATAATATACATTGCTTTTCATTCTTCATATTGTATGTCTCTTCTTTTTCTTGATAAGATTTGTTTTTGTATTCTTTACCGAGGTCTCTTCTGCAAGTTTCCATGAAACACTGACAGAGGTACGTCGTTTTTCAATTTACATTCATGTATATTATTTATTTCAATTTTCATTAATCTCACCAGTGTATATAGACTCACTACAATTTATTTTTATGTTTTTAGATGGAACTTCAAGAAGAAAAAAACAATCAAGAAAATCAACCAAACATTCAACAAAATAACCCCAAGGCATTGAAGTAGCTTGAGCACTAACAATATTTCCACTAAATAATGATAACCAATATACTTGGATATCAATGCAAGCTCCAATTGTATTTTTTTTAAATAATTGTGTGTGAAAATCAAACATTTTTTTTAATGTAATGGACATAGTGTCCCAATTGAAAGACAAGGGATCATCGATAAGTGTCCCATTTTATATAACAAAGACTCTATTATTCATATAATAAAATATGTTTTAATTTATTTTATTTCATTGTCCAATGTCATTATGAAATGTTACATCACTAATTAAATGTATGGATGACTAAATATTATAATGAAGAGATGAAATCAAAACATCATATCCAAATTCACTAATTAAAATATAATATATATGTAATTTTTTTTATAAATAATGGAATTAAAAAATAACAATAATTGCACTATCACAGGTCAATGTTTCTCGGTGTATCTTAATTATTAATCGCATCAATGCATTTAATATTAAAACTCATGGGTGTATTTCATATGAAATTTGCACAGGTGCTTTTATGTAATCAACTAACATTGGTTTCAATATTAATTTAATACCAAAAAACTATATTAAAAATTTGTTCATCGGTGCGTTAATATTATATGAAGCACCAATGCATATGTGTTATTGATACACACTGACGCTATTGTGTTGCTAATAAGCATCGGGGCTTGTTTGTTACTGCAAAGTATCAATTCTTTCTATTTTTAATGCACCGAGGCATTTTTCCCTAAAATTCATTGGGCCATATTATTTTATACAATATCGATGCCTTCTTATTAATAACACAACTGTGCATTCTATGCAGAAATCCCTGGTGCTTAATTATTTTTAACTCTCCCGATGCATTATGATATTAAATCCCGAATGCTTATAAGACAAACGCCTAGGTGTTTTTACAGCCCGAGTGCTTGAAGTTAAGTGTACAACACCGGTGTTGTAGGTGTATGTACGCACCGGTACTTGTGCCTTATACAAACACACTCATTTGTAAACATCCGCTAACACCTCTGACCACCCAATTTTTTTTAGTTATAATAAACTTTCGTTATAGTATCCTCAAAACCATTCGCTATTGATAACATATGTTGTAGCAGAAGTTTTTTTGACATTTTTTTTGCAATTTTGTAACACTAGAAACCACCTCCGCTAAAATGTATTTTCCTTGTAGCCTCATCGTATGCAAATTCACGCGGTTGTGATATCCATATGACATACCTACCTCTATCTCTGTTGAACATGACTTCTTTTTTTCTATTTTTCCTTTTTTAATAATTTGTATATTTTATTTATTTTATTTTATTGTTATATATTTTTTAAATTCATTTATTTATTTTCATTTATAATTTTCCCATGGCTTTACAAAATTAAATTGTTTTGATTGCTCATGGTTTTTCCAAAATTCTCATAGTTTTCCCCAAACCTACCTTTGGTATTTATTTTACATGGGAAAATCAACTTTACTTTATAAATCATTTTACATGAATAGAATTATTTTAAAATGTGTAGAATTAGTTTTTGATGAGAAAATTTATGTTTACATGGTGTAATTTTCCCTTTGATTTCATATATATATTCTTATAAATTTTTATTTTATATATATTCTTATAAATTCTTACAAAATTGTATTTTATTTATTATTATTTTTATTTTGTATTATATTTGATATATATATGTTTGATTTATTTGTTTTATTTTATTTTAAACTTTTATTGAAATTCATTCTTTGGTAAATTACTATCTGAAAATGCCATTACTACATGCCTCCTACTAGAAACCCCTCCCGTCTCCTCTAATTCCTAGGTTGTACTATTCTATTGGGTTGTATTTTATTTATTATTTTTTTTGTTTTATAATCTATTTTATTTATATAAATATTTCATTCATTTGTTTTATTTAATTTTAAACCTTTATTATTTTTCCAAGTCCCTCCCTCCATTTCTTTATCGTGCTTCAACCCAATTGAGATTCATTCTTTGGTAAATTACTATCGGATAATGCCATTAATACATGCCTCCCCTCCGCTTCCCAGATACCTTGACAATTACATATCTTAATATAGTTCACGATGTAGTCAATCAGGAATTACCCATTGGGGTTTACCCATCGGAACTTACCATCACCCAAACTTATTGAAATCCCATTGGGATTTACCTTAGGATTTTGATGACCATGAGGTATTGTTTTAATATAATTTGGGGAGTTAGGATTCGAGACATCACCTCTTCTAAGTTTTCACCCAATGAGAATTACATATCAGAACTTACCCTATTCAATGATATCTCTTTCGAAGATTTACCATCGGGATTTCCCCATGGCACATTTCACCCCATATTCCTGAAGCCCGAACTCCCAATCACCTTGGGATTATTATAATATTATTTAGGACTTAGGATTATCTGAGACTCACCCATCAAATGTACATCCATCACAGGTTTACTTGTTGATTTAACTCAACTAAATATTCATAAGTTTAATTCAACCAAATATTTCACTCAAGATTTCGACCGGCAGAATTTTTCAATTCACATGAGACTTCTCCGAAGTCGATCTTTACCATAAGGGGAATATTAAGCTAATACATTTCGAGTTGGGGCGCCCTAGGTTTGACATTTTATTATTTATTTTTTTAATTTATTTTTCTTATTTTATTAGGATTTATTCTCATTTTTTTAATTTATTTTTACTATGGTTATTGGCCAAAATTACTACCCAAACCCTAGGTTTTGTTCCTCCTATATTTCCTTACACAAACCAAGTACTAAGGGAAAAAAACAATTTAAACCATTCAAAATCAATTTAGTTCATGCATCTAGGGTAATCTTGGGATGAAGATCAATAGTTCATATTCCCCCATCAGCATATCATCAATTTAGCTCATGCATCTAGGATAATCTTCTAGAGATGAAGATCAATATAGCTCATGCATCTAGGATAATCTTGTAGGGATGAATATCAATAGTTCATATTCCCCTATGAGTAGAAGAATGCATTGTAGAAGAAATACAAGCCAAAATATTGATGTAAAATCCTAGAAAATGAAAAGAATAGAAGGTCACTAATTTAATGGGAAAGAGACCAGACATATAATGCGATCTTGAAGACGAAATCAAGTCCATGATAGCTCATAGGAAAGATAACAGAGAAAAGAATATGATGGAATAGCTAATATTAATAAGATGATGGTGGAAATTCCTAGAAAATTCAGAGAAAATAAGAGTTACCAATTCAATTAAAGAATGGACTATGCAATGTTCAAGGAGTCGTAATTGGGGTTCAAGGAGACAAAATCAACCTTGCGAGAGAACATTAGAAAAATGAAATAGAGAAGAAGGAGATGGAGTGATCTTATTCACCACACTAACACAAAAAATGTTCATAAAATTTTGAATAACAAGGGAAGATACAAATGAATAGAGTTAATGATATTCTAATAAATATCACTCAAGAAAATCATATGGAACGAGATTGACTACTCAATAGTATCTTCAACTTGTGTTTATAACAATTGCATATCCATTTATCAAAATATAATAGAAAATATGTAACTCGACAAAAATGAATAGCCATAGGAATTTAAGAGTCTCTCTTGTTTTGTAAAATAGAACTTATTTAATGTAATAAAGACTTTTTCTCATCATCTTATGGTCATACTATTATCTTAGCAATGAAGAACATAAGACATTTCCATATCATAATTGTTATCAAATGAGTTTGGGACTACTCTATTGATGTATTTGTTATTTTAGTTTTTTTGAGTTCTTGTCATATGCACTATTTTGATCTATAGTATTTGGAATACTTGTGTTGTTATGATTTTTGGTGAATATAGTGATGATGTTATAGAGATTATCTGTAACTATTTGTGATCGGTTATCATTTTTTCTTATGCCGGATATGTTAGATGTAGTTAGATTAAATTAGTTTGTTTTTGTTTTAGATTAGATTGAGAGTTAATTTGAATTCGTTTGGGAAGTCTTTCCCTCTTTCTTCTTCTAATTCGTAGTGACAACCTGACCCACATACTGATAAAAAATGCTACTCCAAACAAGATTAGGTCTGATTGAGACCCGCCATAACACATTCTCCCTTACCTGCCCTTACCAACATGTTCAACACTATGGTTGCTTAAAACAAAGTTATAAGAGAATTTTAAGTGAAAAAGTGTAGTTTGATTGTAGTAGGAACAAGTTGGTCAAACCACTATAGCCAAGGAAATACAGTTAGATTTGTTATGTTTTCCTTTCTAACCAAAAAATTCAATAAATATAAATAGTTGATCATAATTAACTTGGAAATACACAAGTTTCAGTAAATAATCTCTAATTAAATATAAAACCTACATATACATATATGTATGATGATTTCTTACCTCTATATATATATATATATATATATATAATGCTAATAACACAGCCTTCAACACCAAAACACCCAAATGTTACTAAGATAACCGCCCTCAACATCGAAACCTCACTACCCATCCACCAAACGGTTACTATGATCACCACCCTTAACATCGATACTTCACTACCCATACTCTTTGTCATTTGCTCAACCTCGAAGTATTTTAAAATTTGAGATCACAACTATATAAGTATCCATACTCTTAATTAAGATCATCACTCTAAAAGTATGCATAATCTTTATCCTTGTTGTTACAACTGAACAAACCAAACACAAGAACTATGCTATATGAGTAATAACATATGCTATATGAGTAGTAACATCACCCACCAATCACAAAGGCACCTATCCATATAAAGAAAAATGTTCTTGTTCAACCCAAATCATAAAAGAATCTTGTTTAGAGACATGAACATCAACTCATAAAAGAATCTTGTTCATTCGATCACATAAAATCATCTCGTTTGGAATTTAAAACAAACTTATGTGATTTCTTGGTTATCGCTACACACTTTATCATTTTTTCCATTGGCTCCTTTCCTTTGTAGTAGGGTACTCTTTTCTTCAACTCTATTTTTTTTTTTTGTCTTTGATTGAAAATATTTTTTAAGAAGCAATTTATTTATGTAGTGTTTTTCTTTTCTGCGTCTTAATTCCGTGACTTAGTAATTTAAATTCCAGACCGTTTGGATAGATTTTTTCTGTGTCTTAATTCCGTGACTTAGTAATTTAAATTCCAGACCGTTTGGATAGCTTTTTTTGAGGGATTTAAAATGGGACAAAATTCTAAAATCGAGGACTGAAATGCATTAAACTTTGATATAGCCAAACTCAGGTTGATCTTGACAATCTAACAGAATTCGACTCCAATTTTTTTTCAAAAAATGAATTAAGTCCATTTGTTTACCTAAAAATGTATTCGTTCCGTTTGCTAGATATTTAACCTATTATTTTTTTAATAAGCAACAATTTATGTTACATTTAATTTGGTAGGTCGTGATTGATGCTAGGTTAACGATTTCACTCGCACATAAACTCTTTCCACAGTATATTTAGTACCATTGTTAAAAGCTATTAATTTTTTTTCTCTAACAAGACTTTTATGTATATTTGATGTACAAAGAAAGATCATGCAACTTTCCTCAACATTATGAATCATTGTTTCTTTTCACTCTATAGACAATGATAAATGTAATTAAATCAAATATTATGCTGCAATGATACTTCAAGAGAATATCAGATGAAATACCCGGTGTACACTAATAACATTTTCTCGTGTCTCTCATCATTCAATGAGTCATATATATCGAAAGCTTAGCTGAGAGTTCAATATCTTCATTAAAATCCCGGAACTGTTTTGATTTTGACTTTTCACGGTCCTGAAATATACTCACACTGTCAAATGCCAATACTATTCCCTTAGACATAGAAATCTCGATCCCGGAGCCCTCTCCGATATTAAAACAATCTCTCGGGGAAGAAATTACAACACTTCTGACAACAGGAGACCATATGCAGAGAAGATCGAGGCAACAATCATGTAAGGTCCGCCGGGAGGCGGATTTCTGATGGAATCAATTGTCTTCAAATTATTCCGGATGGTTACATCAGATTTCCTAGTGAGAAGCCGTGACTGAACAAGGTGATTTTCTCACTCTATTCCCTCGGTGGATCTTGAGGATTTTAATGGCTCTACTACGGATACTGAGATTCACAGTATTAAACATGCTTTCCAACAACATGGAAATATTTTAGATGCGTTTGCTTCCTATTCTCTAAGAATAATACAGTAGATGGCTAATTAAGATAACTTCGTTTTAACAACAGAGAACAATAAAAGCAAACATAATGATAAAATTGAATTCGGCTGCACAGTGCACACCACTCTCGCTGCTTAAAATATTTAGAGATGGATTCTCGGTGCTTGAAAATTTTATTGATGGATTTATGAGACTTTGAAGGAAGGAAAAGATGGGTGTTTTTCTATTTCTTTTGTTATTGTTCGTGTTGATAGAAACGTCTTCTACTGTGTGTTGTAAGAGCAAGGCACGTGTATCATCTGAATTCTCAGAGAAATCTCTTTTCCATCTACAGAAATTTGACAGGCAGAGGCACGGAAATGTCTTCTACGTTGTGTTGTAAAATTTGACTGACACAGAAATGTCTTCTACGCCGCCATGTTGTAAGAGTATGGTGTTGAAAATTACTGGAAATTTTTAAACAATGGATTTTTTTCGAAATTTTCAATCCAATTTACTGAAAAATATGTAATCTATTGAGATTGTGCAATACTTGATATTTACAATTTCATAATTCTTATAATTCTTTTAAATTTTTAACAAGATTTTGGAAAAACTTATAACAAAATTAACTGTGTTTAGGTAGTATATTCTGTGTTACATACAACACTATCCACATTCGTTCAAGAGATCACATTACCAATAATTGATTTTAGCAAAACTTATTGCAAAAGTAATAGGATATAAAAAAACACATTATAATAAGTGCTACTGTAGCCAGTGAATATAACTTATCATTAACTCCGCCTCTATCATGCCTATAGAGGTATCAAATTCCTTCATATGTAAATATTTTCAGAGTATAAAATTTAAAGAAATGTTTTCATGTAGAACAATGATGTTTTTAGGTTTATAATAGATTCAAAATTTATATATATTTATATATATATATATATATATATATATATTTCATTTGTCAACTCCATGTTAATCATTAAAAGAATGTACATCTCCCTCATACTTAACCCACCATTCAAAATTGATATAAAATTATTTACTTAAAATTAAATGTTGATATAAAATTATTTTAATTAAGGTGG
>JASDQU010013944.1:22621-34819 GCA_032191745.1 Picea mariana | reverse complement strand
CTCAATTGATTAAGATCCACTGAGACCAAATTGGTCTATGATATCTTAACAAGGTAAGGGATTGCTTACAATTCTTTAGAATTTTGTTTGCATGTTCGAAAAACATTAAGAGAAGCTTTCCAATATCGCCATATTTTTGGAGTCAAGGTTAGATAGATTTTTAATCTCACAATCATGTAAGACAGTCATTCTAAAAGTCTCTCCCAAATCATTATCTTTAAACTTTTCACGTCGTCCGAAATCTGATGAAATCTAATGAGATCAACTCAAAGCGCTTCCCCATCCTTGAGATGATTTCTTGATCGAAATCTAAATGTCTAAACCATGATGAAAACCAAAAAGCAATATTAATGATCAATCATATGATGGGCCGGTTGTTAGATATTGAGTATTGCCCCGCTCTATCGTTATCATGAAACCTCAAAAAATTTATTATTATAAAAGACTAAGGAGAGTTGGAAACACTTTAACGTGTGGGAAATGTGTGTAAAATCGTCGGGGTATTGAACAGTCATGTTAGCAACAAGTAAATGTGCACATGATATCAAGACAACTTCATTGGGGTACTGCTTGCAGCGAAGCAATGTCGGATTCAAGATCTATCAAGTATGTTTTTAAATTGATTATACATCAAAAAAATTCATATCATGGATAGAAGAATTTTGGATGGGACTAGAGTACTTGAGTGGATTAAATGACATCCATGTTGAGGCTATGAATGCCTTGGTAGTAGTGGCCCTGTCAACGGTATTGAAGTGACTTTTATAAATATCATCACCTTTTTGATCAAAACTAACTTTTAGATTACAATCATCTCGAGAGCACTCTTTGTGAGTATGACTATATTAATTTTCTGAGTTAATTTTTAATACTCTTAATCTATTTCAAAGGTGTTTGTAGTTATTGTCGAATTTTTATTTTCCCTCGTATGAAGTTTTGATGACACAGAGATAACTGCTTGGCCTAGTGAGTCGCCATTGTTGGCAGCTAAATATTCATGTCACTTCATCGATCTTTGAAACAAAAGTTGGGCAAAAGAAATTTTATTTACGAAAAGTTTGATTATGTTTTTTGAAGAATTGCTTGATTGATCATTTTTTGTCTTTGATTTTTTTTTTTTTTTTTTNTTTTATAAACATCATGACTCTCAACCATGAAATTGAAAACATTTTGTATAAACACATTTGATAAACTCTTCAATTTCATGACTCTCAAGCATGAAATTGAAAACATTTTGTATAAACAAATTTGATAAACTCTAAATCTTTCTCTCCTTATAAAACTAAACGAGCCTTTGAAACACCTATAATCTTAAGACTTTTAAGTTTGATGAACATATGGTTATGTGAAAACATTCTATAAGAATTAGGATAGAACATAGTCACATTTGATTCATGTTATGACTTGATCGATTTTAAATAATGTTATTTCATTTCTTTACCCCTTTGTGATTTTGGTTCTAAAACTATGACATAAACCTATGATCTGAATGCTACCTTTAGTTGTTATGTCAATGTCCAATCACTGTATTATATGGCTAGTGGTTGTGCTCTGAAACCATTACAGCTCTGTCCTATTCACTTAAACTTGCATTCATTTCATCATTTGATGGTGCTTCGTAATCAAGGATTAGGTTCTTAGCAAACTAAGTGGTTTTTGAGTGTATTTGTCCTCTGGTTTTGGGTTTAATCAACAATAAGAGTGGGAGTCATGGTAGTATCCTCTAGAGATCGTATTTTTCGGGCCACCTTTTTTCGGGCCACCTTTGACTATGAAAAACATATTATTTATTTCTGGTTGGATCGAACACAAACTGCTCCATTCTTCACCTTCTGGTATATAATAATCAAGCTTATGGCTCCTGTTGTTAGGGTAGATCGGAATGGATCACAGGCTCTACTCTCTCATGATGATGTTGTATATGACCTCTCTATCTTCAATGGGTTAAATTTGTGCAGTCATTCGAGGGTTTATGAAGAAAAAATTGGTTTATGAAGAAAAAATTAAAATCAAGGGATAGGGTAAGAAAAACATGCAGAGGGTTGATGAGATAGATTTCAGAAATAAAAGGAATGGCCAAATTATTTCAAGGATGACCAGGAACACACCAGAACCACGATAAACCTATCCCCACAGTTGATGTCGAGGACATGATCTCTGTCGACAAAGCTAGTTTTGATGCCACTAAAATAGACTCACCCCAATATGATATTGTGTCTAACTTGCCTCCATTTCTAAAAGAGCATGAGGTATTTTCAGGTATCCAGTATGATTTGAAAAGGCTTATGGATCAGGATAAACCATTAAACTCATATCATACTCGCCCACTACCAAATCTTGAACAGGTATACTATGAGGATTGTTTTAATTGGATCCATAGATATTATCATAATATCCCTTATCTACAGGCTCAGATAAATCAAGCTGTGGCTCAAAATTTGGTATTGGAGAAAGAATACGAGGACTTGAGAGCTAGCATCCAACCGGTTTCACCTAGGGCTAGCAAAAGGTTCAGGAGGTCACGAGAAATTATTATAAAACATTCTACCAATTTCAACACTATTATCAATTCAGAATTATCTGATGTCTCTTTTTCAAAGGTTTAATGGGTAAACATTCTTCTTGGAATTTGCATTTGGTTTGCTTGGTGATAACTAAAATTGTTTTATTTTCAATTTTTTAGTTTAGCTACAAAATCATAGATTATGTAGCTTGTCTTTAACTAAATTATTTGATTTGATTTTCTAATTTAAATTTCATTTCTCTTCTCAAGTGTGAAGGAGATCAAAGTGCAAAGGTTGAAGAAATGAGTTAATAGTTGGGAATGCTCCAAATTTGTAATTTTCATTTTGAGAAACAATTTCAAGAATATTTAGATGATGTAATTATTTTGAATAGTTGTCACAAGAGACCTATCTTTTTGGTTAATTTTTAATAAATACTTTATTAAAATGGATATGTCTCTATCTTGTATGATATGAGAAACAAACCATGAATTCAGTTTAAATACTAGTGCCCTCCCAGAGACAAAAGGTGAATTATTTTTGGACCTAATGATGGACTTATCATTTTGAGAAATATATGGAATGTAGTTTACTTTTTGTGTTTAGTTCTTTTGTAGACTATACAATGTGATTATTGGTTTTCATGTATTTTCTCGGAATGAAAAACTTATCTATTATGAATTAGCTTTAGCATATTCAACATTTATGTTTTCATGTTGTGCTTATCTCTCACGTGGTCCATTATTTATTGATTAGTATAATCTATGTGACTAATCCTCTATCTACACATTTTGATTTTACATCGAATGTTGGATTTTTTATAATACCATTTTCTGGAGATTGAAGCTAATTTCATCTTCATCTTTTGAATATTTTAAAGTTACATGAGAAAAATTCATTTGTCTTTCTATTTATCATAGATTGTTTTCAAAATGCAAAAAAATCCTTCAGTTGTTTAAGTAAATATCATTCTTTGCTTCTTGCCATAGATCTATGCTTGACAACATGTTAAGTTCGAGCCTACATTACGCAGAAAGACAAATATAGATTAGTACTTTTTATTTATAGCCGATCAACATTAGGTTAGTTAGATTTCATTTTATTTGATTTGTTTACTTTATGAATAAATAACGATTAAATCATCCAAACTTCAATGATTTGTTCATTACGGTTATATCGTTCCAATCTTATTCTTTCATTTTTTTTATTTTCAACTTATAGTAATAGAACAATTTCCTTAAGTTTTACATCTTATTTAAATGTTGATTTATTAGTTAAAATTATCATTTTCAGAAGGCTTTATTTAAACCTTGTATCTATACATACCTATTGTATATAATACGACTATAATCTAAGTAATTATATATGTGTGTTAATTGATAGGATTGTATAGTTAAGTAGTTTTACCTCTTTTAGTTATTTTATCATCTTCATTGGCTAACGGATCCATAAAACCCGTCAGGGTAGATTATTCCAAATGGATTGGGTTAAATAGACAAGCCTGGACAGATCTTCCCTTCTTATTAGCAATGTGTTGTAAATGCATGTCAATACAACCTTAATGATTGTTGAGAATTGGGCAGTGGGATGTAATCCTATCTATATAGTAATCTTGCATTACATTCTAAAACATAATGCATGAATGGAAAAATAACAAATGAACACTGGCTATTATTATGTTTGAATAGTAATGTGCATAATGCACATGCTCATAATTCATTATGAACAAAAGTATTGTTGTTGTAGCACGTTGAATTATTCAAGAAGCTTAAGGTGAACCTAACCAAGAATACTCAAGGAAAAAAGAACAAATATCCTAGCAGGGAGTAGATTGCAGAATTCTCACTTTAAAACTATGAATTTCTTAACAGAGTTGTAATCCTTAAAAGGATAGCTGGGGAAACAAGTACAACTCATGAAAGGGAAATGAACAAACAAGTAAAAACTTGGTTAAATCCATGAATGTGTAAAGGAGGTGAGGCATTGGGAATAGTTCAGTTAATCTGAAAAGTCTAGACCATGTATGATGTTGGAGCATCACCAACATCATTCAATGAGGAAAGGTGCAAGACGACTCAACATCCATTGCAACGCACTTAAATGGTTTGGATTCCAAGAAGGGAGCGTTACTCTAAATTTTGAAAGAATTGTAATTAAAGATCCCATGTGATATTGAAGCTAGAGCCATTGTGTGTGCTCCAGGGGATTGTATTCACCTTTAATGTTTGGAGGATTGTGCATATTTTAAGTGCCGACTCAAACCTAGGTTGAAATATTTCATTTCTTGTAATAATTCTAGTGGTAGGATACTTGTATTATGATATGAAAGAACTAGGATATTCTAGAGGGAAGGCTCGAGAATCCCCCTCATGTATTAATGAATGTAATATAGTCCCAAAAGAGGTTGTTAGTAATTGTTGAAAGAAGAATCTAAGAGTTGCATTGAGCTATTGAAATCCTTGTAAATATTTCCTGAAGGAATATAGAAGAAGAGAGAATTTCTTTCAAATTCCGAGCTTGCTTGTCTTTCAGTAACTGGGTAAATGTTATGTTATTTATCTCTGTGTTATATCTGTGTCTATGCATATAAATGGCTTGTTGAATGAACCGTTAATTTTTAATTTTCAATTGTTTCTCTTCTGAAATCTCAGTACAAGGAGTGTAGAGTTCCCATGCAAGGAGTGTGGAAGCTGAACTGTTATAGATTCAGAAGCTCGGGAGAGATTGTGTAAGTTTACTCAGAGTGAGCGTAATGAGTGTGCCTATACTCTTGGGAGTATAAAATATTAGAGGGGAGACCAATGAAAAGATTGCATAGATTTGACACTTTGTTAAAGTGTTGAAAGAGATCAAAGGAGAGAAAGCACAAGTGTGCGTAGGTGAATTTTATAAGTCCCAAGATCAGAGGAGAGAAAGCGTAAGTGTGCACAGTGTTGATTAAGTTTGGTTGTCATTGATGTCAATCCTTGAAGAAATCCCCATAGCACAAAGGTTTGGGTAATGGACCCATGATTGTTTGACGTAAATATGACTCACTATTGTTTTGTTATGGTTTATAAGAAGTAAATATGGATGAACTCCAAAGTGTTGTAATTGTTAATGCGGAAAACACAATTACCAATAAGACAAACAATACAAATTCAAGCAACAAAGACACAGCAATTTACGTGGTTCACCCAAAAGTTGGGCTACGTCCACCAAGCATAGGTATCGGTCATCTTATTATTCAGCCAATGGAGATTACAAACAGGCTCACTCCTTTCAGACTTCTCAGTCACACCTCAGCCTCTACGGGCATACAATTAAATAGAAAAATCCATATTCTAATTAGAAACATCCACATTCTAATTTAGAAAAATCCATATTCTAATTTAGATGGATTAGTTACAATGGATTATTTCTATTCACGGGTGAGTTTGTTGTCACCGTTTTCAACACAAAGTGGTCCCCTTACGGTGAAATCCCTCAGGGGAAGACACTTTGCGGAGTAAGAGAACCCATGCTTAATTGTGGAATAATGAAGTGAAGGACAGTGAATTTGTCAGGAAAAATATCATATATGGATATTTCTTGTCATGTCATTTCCGGTGGTATGTAGAACGTCACATCACTCCTCATGGTTAGAGAGTTATGACCATGGGAAGTTGTAGAACCCGGGTTTGGACCCAAGTTTGTTTGTTGGATAACGGTATGATTTTTTCTATATTTGAAGGTAATAATATTATAGATGGATAGTGCATGTAATTCCATTTCTGGTGGTATGTGGAATTTCACATAACTCCTCATGGTTTGAGAGTTATGGCCTTACGAAGTTGGAGGACCCTCATATGTCATCTAGAAGCCCCAAAAGGTCAAAGTAGTCAAAGTGGTTTAGGAGATTTTAAAATGCAAATATTAAAGTGAAGTAATGATTGTATTGTAATTCAAAGTGAATACATTTAAAGGAGAAATTAGAAGTGGGTTAACCCTAAAATAAGGAGAGTGGGCCAAGTGATCTAGAAGATGTTTTTAAGGAAGCTACTTAAAGAGTATAAATAAGAGGCAAGGCTCTCTCATTTTAATCACAATTCAGCATATTGAATATCTATAGGTGTCTGAGGTAACCAAGGATATCTAAGCCAAATTTCGGAGGGAAGGTGAGAAAATAAGGTCGAAATGCAAGGAAGGATAAATTCTTTTGATGGTGCTTTCTAACGTATGTTATTTATAGGTCATCTCACCATTTTTGCTATAAATTTTTTTCTATAATGATTCAGACATTGAAATTTCTATTACAGTGAGAAAACATAGCCAAGTATCTATGGTGAAAAATTCAGCATGTGGGTCATTTTATTTTGGGAGTTACATTCCGTGGAAAATAGGGTTTGTGGCTAGCCCTGAAACTAGTCAAAAACATGTGTTTCGGGTAAAAACGTCATAACTTCTTCATAACAGATCCAAATGTAGTGAGACAAAATGTGTTGGTTAGGGTATAGTCTATAGTATGTTCTGTAACATTTTTAGATCAATTCAATAAAAATTTCGTGTGGGGCATGCTCTACAAGGTCACTCTCTAGAATAAGCCAGAATTCAGCAAGGTGTATCATTTTTGCTATAACTTATTTAATGAGAGGTTCCAAGTAGTGAAACCTGGAGGAATTGCATAAAGCACACTGAAAAAAATTGTGTATCAGTTTCAGATATTTATTCATTACAGGTACAAAGTTATGATTATTCCAAATTAGGGTTGTTGACTAATCCAAAACTAGTCTTGTGAGACTAAAGAAAAGTTTGATGAAAATGCTAGTCTTTTGTTGTTGAAGTTAAGGAAGGTTTGTAGGTATGTGATCATATACAATAAATCTATTAAATATTTACAAATCATATTTGGATGATGAAATTGATGAGGGATTTTGGTTGAGGTACAAGTTGGGTACATGGTTGAGACAAGTAGTTGATGAGTTGGCACATACATGAGGTGTATAGTTGATGATGTTGGTACATATTAATGAGTTATAGTTGATGAGTCTTTGACAGGTGATTGGTACATACGTGGTACACGGTTGGAGGAATTTTTTATTAGTATTGTTGACACATGGTCTATGGATGATGCAACATACTTGTATTATTAGAAGCACATATTGATCTTGGTGATGATTATGAGTTGTTGTGTTATGATTGGTGGATGCACATATTTGAGAGTTTTCTTGGTAATTGATCTTGGTGAGTAGATATGATTTGGTTGATAACATTGATGAAACAGGTTGTTGTGATAGGTTGTTTGGACAAGTTGTTGTGATAAGTTATTTGTATAGGTTTGGTGCATGGTTGATGCACTTGTTCAAGGTATAGGTTGAGGTAAAGCTTGGTACATGGTTGATGCACTTGTTTATGGTATAAGTTGATTAAAGGTTGGTGCATGGTTTATACACTTGTTTATGGTACAGGTTGATTACAGTTTGAGGTATAGGTTGATGCATTGTTGATGCATGGTTCAGGTTATTGGTACATGTTATTTGGTGTAGGTTGATTGGTATAGGTTTATAGAAATATATCTCACAGTGATAGTGTGACAGTGGTTCCATCATTCTACTTATACATCAGGGCGGTTCGACGAGGCAAGGACAGGTGGTTGTAGCCACCTTCCTATTGTAGCCAGAGAACATAGGGGGTTGTAGTCTCCTTCTGGTTGTATCCAGAGAATAGGGGAGTTGGAGATTCCTTCAGGTTGTAGCCTGAGAAACAAGGGGGTTGGAGCCTCCTTCCAGTTGCAGCTGGAAAACAATGGAATTCGGTCCTTCCAATGAATGTAATTCTTCAAGACATATAAGATAAACCATTCTGTGGTTTTCACCTGCTTTGGGTTTCCACGTAAAACACTAGTGTACTATGTATGTGTATGATTGTTCATTTGTTCATTTCTTATTTACTCTGCAATTATTGGATGATAATGATACATTGATATAATACTTGGATTATATGGTTACAAAGGATTAGATTTATCTATCACTGATTCACCCTCCCTCTCAATAATCCAACACACAGAGCTTATGAAAGGAGTGCAGCAGGCAGGAACCATATAAGTTCCATACTATAGGGAGAGCACAAAGTGTGCTCCAAGGTTTGAGTTTTGTTTAAGTATGAAGAATATCAAGAGGGAAGCGCAAGGTGTGCATCATATTCTAAATACTTAAAGTAACAAAGATCAAGGAGGGATAGTGGGAGTGAGTCCCCAAACTAGGATAAATTTATTTGCTTGAAGGAGAGCGGACGAGATTTGTTCAGGAGAAGATCATATCTCGACCATTAGATCTATGCGCAAGTGAGTGTGAGACATATATTTCATGACAGTTCAAATATTTGGCACTATGAGAGAAACAAGTTCTTGTGTTTCCAGGAGGAGAATCTCCCGAAGTCTGAAACTCCAAAATAAATCTTGACCATTGGTCGTGAGGTACACGTTTTAGCATATTTTCGAGTATCTAGAAGTTCATCTATCCAAGAAATTGTGGGTGAATGTTGGATTAGTGTGAAAAGTCTCGAAGCTCACGAATCCTAGAGTTCCAAAGATAATCTTATTCATTGGTTGCACGATCTGTCAATCTCAAATTCAGTGTTCGACTATATGTGAGGTAGCGTGAATTTGAATTGGGAAACCTATTAAACCTAGAGTCCCAGAGTTCCTTTCAGTTGTATATCAAGAGGTGGAGTGTGATTCATATATCGTCATTTCAGAGTTTGGAAGTTCAGAGGATTTGGAGTGTTGTCTTGACAGATATTCTGAAGCTCGAAGTTCCAAAGTGCGAGTCTGGTAGTTCACCATTTTAGCATTCAGGGGATTTGAAGTGTGTTGTGGGTAAAAACTCTGAAGCTAGAAGATTTGAAGTGTCTAATTTGTCCCTTTCAAAATATTAGGCCCTATGTTTTGTCTTAAGGTCACGTGAAAACTCTGTTGGAGTAAAAGATCCTCACGAACCAGAATTTTTTCCCAGGTAAAGGAGAAAAGGCCAATGGTAAAGAATTCTAAGGGCTCAGTGGGGACCCGAGAGCCACTTTTACTCTTGTGTAAATTGATCCTAGATTGAGAGGTCACATGATCCCCTTAGGAGGGGTGGGCATTTTCATCAAGTGGTATCATATCACAGACAATATTTTTTTTTGATACCATCAAGTGGTATCAGAGCAAGAGTAAGCTCTGTGAAAAGGAATATTTGGAATCATGCCGCCAGGGAGTCGCAGGGACATACCTGTGGTCAATGCAGCCATGGAGGAATAAATGAGACAACTTCATGCAAGGTTGGACGGAATGGAAACAACACAAAGGAGAGCTCTAGGGGTTGGTAATTTCAGCGAAGTTGAAAGTGAAGATATAGAAGAAAAAGAAGAAAATGTAGGAGAACAAGCAACAAAGGAACGATTACTAAGAGATGTTGTTAAGCTCGAAGCCACAGAAAAAATGGAAGTCCCGATGTATGAAGGTAATTTGAATGTGGAAGAATTTCTCGACTGGATAAGTTCTTTAGAAAAATACTTTGACTATGAGGATATTGAAGATGAGAAGAAAGTGAATCATTCAATGACCAAATTGAAGGGACACACAACTTTATGGTGGGACACGTTCCAAGACAACAAGAGGAGGAAAGGTAAGTCCAAGATTAAGAGCTGGGATAGAACGGTAACTAAGCTCAAGGATGAATTCATACCCAAGGATTATTAGTTCAATATGTTTAGAAAGTTGCAGAATATGAGATAGAAAGGTTTGTAGGTGAAGGAGTATACTAAAGAGTTTTGTAAGTTGAATATAAGACTAGGATATAGGGAGACTGATGAAGAAAAAATTTATAGGTATATAAATGGATTGAGGTATGAAATACATGATGATATTGTAAATGTGTTGAACTTGCACACAATAGATGTAGCTAGAAATTCACATACACGGTTGCTAAGGAAATATGAGAAAAGATAAGAAAAGAAAGAATGGAATAATTCTCATTAACCACATTCCACACTCAAACAATGAATAATTTATAATAGATATAGGCTACATGAGTAACTAATGTGCCATAGTAGTGATCTAGAGATATCTAGAAACTCACTGATAGACATTGGAGTGAACTTCCACCTAGTCCATGTTGATTAAGGTTGGTTTTCTATGATGTCAACCCTTGAAGAAAGTCTGCTAAAGAATTTTGGTAGCACAAAGGTTTAGGTAATCGACCCAAGGTTGTTTCATGTATAATGGTATGAGTTTTAATATATTTGAAGGTAATACTATTATATATTGATATTACATGTCATTCCATTTTCCATGGTATGTGCAACGTCACATAAATCCTCACGGTTAGAGAGTTATGGCCATGAGAAGTTGGAGAACCCAAGTTTGGGTAATGGACCCAAGTTTGTTTGATGGATAATGGTATGATTTTTAATATATTTTCAAGTAATACTATTCTAGATGTATAATACATGTCATTCCATTTATAGTGGTATGTGGAACATCACATAAATCCTCACAGTTTGAGAGTTATGGCCTTACGAAGTTGGAGGACCCTCATATGTCATCTAGAAGCCCCAAAAGGTCAAAGTAGTCCAAGTGGTTTAAGATATTTTAGAATGTAAATAATAAAGTTAATATATAAGTGTACTATAATTCAAATTGAATACAAAATAAATTATTTAAATAATAAATTTAATGGAGAAATTAGAAGTGTGTTAACCCTAAAATAGGGAAAGTGGGCACAGTGACCTAGAAGATGCTTGTAAGGAAGCTACTTGGAGAGTATAAATAAGAGGCAAGACTCTCTCATTTTACATCACACTTGAGAATATTGAATATATATAGGTGAATGAGATAATCAAAGGATATCTAAGCCTAATTTCAAAGGGAAGGTGAAGAAAAGAAGGGTGGAATTCAAGGGATGATACATTCTTTTGATGATGCTTTCTAAAGTATGTTATTTACACGTCATCTCACAATTTTCGCAATAATTTTTTTTATAGAATGATTCAGACCGTGAAATTGATAATAAATTGAGAAAACATATCCAAGTATCTGTGGTAAAAATTTCATCTTGTGGGTCGCTGTATTTTTGGAGTTACACTCCGTAGAAAATAGGGTTTGTGGCTAGTTCTGAAACTAGTCTAAAACAGGTGTTTCGGGTAAAAATGACATAAATTATTCATAATAGATCCAAATTTAGTAATACCAAATGTGTTGTTTATATTACAGTCTTTAGTATTCTGTGTAACATTTTCAGATCCATTCAACAAATATTCTGTGTGGGACACTCTCTACAAGGTTCCTCTCTAGAATAAGCCAGAATTCAACAAGGTAGGCCATTTTTTCTATAACTTCTTTTCTGAAAGGTTCCAAGTAGTGACACCTAGAGGAATTGCATAAAAGAAAATGAAGAAAATCATGTACTATTTTTCATATATTTATTCATTAGAGTTACATAGTTATGATTATTTCAATTTAAGGTTGTTGACTAATCCCAAACTAGTCATGTGAGACTAAAGAAAAGTTTGATAAAAATGCTAGTCTCTAGTGGTGAAATTTAAGGAAGGTTTGTAGGCATGTGATCATATACACCAAGTATATTACAGAGTTACAAATCATATTTGGATGATGAAATTGATGAGGTCTTTTGGTTAAGGTACATGTTGGGTACATGGTTGAGACAAGTAGTTGATGAGTTGGCACATACATGAGGTG
>JASDQU010013944.1:9560-22601 GCA_032191745.1 Picea mariana | reverse complement strand
TGATTACATGTTGTTTTTCACAGCCTAGTGCATAGTTGATGCACTTGTTTATGGTACAGGCTGATTACAGGTTGAGGTACAGGTTGATGCATGGTTTAGGTTTACAATAGTATATCTCACAGTGATAGTGTGACAGTGGTTCCATCATTCTACTTCTACTGCAAGGTGGTTGGACGGAGCAAGGATAAGTGGTTGTAGCCACCTTCCAGTTGTAGCCATAGAACATAGGGGGTTGTAGCCTCCATATGGTTGTAGCCAGAGAATAGGGGAGTTGAATAATCCCTCAGTTTGTAGCCTAAAAAACAAGGGGGTTGGAGCCTTCTACCAGTTACAACTAGAAAACAAAGGAAGTTGGTGCTTCCAATGAATGTAATTCTTCAAGACATATAAAAAAAAGGATTATGTGGTTTCCTCCCGCTTTGAGTTTCCACTTAAAACACTGGCATACTGTGTATGTGTATGATTGTTCATTTGTTCATTGCTTATTTACTCTTCAGTTATTGGATGAGAATGCTAGATTGATATAACAATTGGATTATATGGTAAAAAATGATTTTTTTTTCTATTACTGATTCACCCCATCCTCAGTAATCTAAGAATCGGTATTAGAGTAGGTTCCTTCAGAAATCAGTTTAACCACTGAAAGTTAGATCATGGAGAGAAACAACTTGTATAAAAATGGAATAACACAGTTTAATGGACAAAAGTATGCATTTTGGAGCATATGGATGAAAACATATATACATGCATAAGGATTTGAAATTTGGCAATTAATTGTAGATGGATACACAACACCAGCAGTTTCGCCAACAAATGACAAAGCAGTGAACCTCGTTCAGAATAATTCCAAAGCCAAAAATGCACTTACAAATGGTCTTAGTGAAACGATATTCGCCAAATTTGCACATTGTAAATTCGCTAAAAAGATTTGGGACAAACTTCAAAATTTTTATGAAGGAGATTCAAAAGTGAAAGCAACAAAGCTTCAAACTTACAGAGTTTAGTTCAAACAAATTAAGATGAAGGAAGATGATAATATTGCATCTTAATTTTTACGAGTTGATGAAACAGTAAATGCAATCATATGATTGGGAGAAGAAATCAAAGAATATGTAATTGTTCAAAAAGTACCAAGATCTCTTCCTATGATATTTGACCCTAATATATCAACACTAGAAGAAAGATCGGATCTAAACTCAATAAGCATAGACGAATTACATGGAATATTCACAACTTATGAAATGAGAAATGAACATGAAAGTACAAATATAAAAGAAGCAACCTTTAGAGCATCCAAAAATTCAGAGAAAAAGGGAAGGAAAAAAGAAGAACATACCAGTAACAGTGACGTCTTGGAAGATGATGAAAAAGTGGCCAACTTTGTCAAAAGACTGAACAAGGGAACCAACGGTAGGTATAGAGGTAAGCTTCCTTTAATTTGTTTTAATTGTGATGGTATTGGTCATTTTTCTAACAAATGTCCTTATAATAAAAAAATAAATGATGAAGGTTACTCAAAAGGAAAACAAACATATACAGGAAAAAGAACCACAAAGAAAGTTTTCAAGAAAAGATTATGCACCAAAGAAGACATCTCATCATCAGATGAAGATGAAGTCAGTGATACTGAGACAGAAAGAGTTCTATTCATGGCAGTAGAAGACTCTAATAAAGAAGACTCTGAAGAAGAATAAGAAGAAGATGAAAAAGAATATGAAGAAGTCGAAGAAGAAATTTAAGAGGAATAAGTTGACTACCGAGAGGAATTAATGTGTTCCATAGAAGTTATCAGAAAAGAAAAGAAGAGAAACAAGAAACTACAAGAAGAACTACACAAGAAAGAAGACACTCAAGAACTAGAACAAATGATCACACATTTGATGGTTCAAATAGACGAAGATAAAAGAATTGAAGGAGCACTCAAAGAATAACTAGAAGAAAAAGACAAGATCATTGGAAATTTGGAAGCAGAGATTGTCACATTAAAAAAGGATCTTCAAAAGAAAAATATGTAGAACTACTCAAAATTTTTAGATGGCATTATCAGCATTAAAAAATCTCATCATGAAAAGTCCAGACTTCGATACAATCAGACAAAAAATTGATCAATCTCCAAAACAATAGAGCAAGAAACATATCCAAAAAACTTTGCAGAAACAATCAAGAGGAATAGGAAGATCTACAAAGAAGATTACATGGACACTCCTCCACCAAGAAGATTCATATTTCATAATCAACAACTGACAGATAGGCCTCAAGAAGAAGAAGAATTCATAAGAGTGCCTCCTTTAAGAAGATCTTCAATTCCGAGGTATCAAACTATATTTTTTGGTTTATGTTATGCATGTAATAATTTTGGACATAAAGATATGAATTGCAGAGATAACAATAGGAACAAAAAAAACTTTGAAAGTCATACACAAAGGGGTTATCGAAGAAGGCCTAGTGAAACACAGAGAAGAAGTTACAACAAGTTTGAATCTTTGAGCACTAAAGTGGAATGATACAAATGTAACAATTTTGGACACATGGCCAAAGATTGAATAATAATAGTGTCTCCTAGAGAACCACAACAAAATAACAACAATCATAGATAGGAACCCCAGAAAAGGACATGGATATGAAAGTAGGATCAATATACCAATGAAGAATGCACACTCTCTCTACAAGCTAAGCAGAAGAAACGTGGTTGGAATGTTGACACTGGGTGCTCAAAACACATGAAAGTTGATAGAGATAGGTTTTTTACATTACGAAAGGAAAGATATAGATCAGTCTCCTTTGGAAATGATGATTCAGCCGAAATCATTGGAAAAGACACATTGTGAATTGGGAATAAGAATACAAAGGCAGAAAATGTTCTACTAGTATAAGATATGAAACATAATCTTCCAAGTATGAGTCAAATGTGTGACCAAGGTCATAAAGTTACTTTTGATTTACAAAAGTTCTAGGTAAGAAAAGAAGGTTCAAGAAAATAGATTGCTACAGCTGTGATAACTTCAAGCAACATATATGTGTTAAGTGAAATTTGAAATGAAAAGTGTTTTCTAGGAAAGGAAGGTGAAATTTGTCTATAGAACATAATAATGGGTCACATACATTTTAATAACCTTGTTAAAGTTATCAAAATAGAAACAATCAGATAAATGCCCCAAATCACGAAACCAACCAACACTTTATGAAAGCATTGTCAACAAGGAAAGGAAACAAAGACCAGGTTCAAATCAAAGGAATATTCAACGACAAGACCACTAAAAATTGTGCATACTGATCTATTTGGACCAACTACAACAAAGGTCTTAAAAGATTCAAAATAGTTGATGTTATTAGTTGATGATTATACAAGAATGACCACAATTTTCTTTCTCAAGAATAAGTCAGAAGCTTTTGAAAACCTCAAGATCTACAAGGAAATGGTTGAAAATGAAATAGATTCAAAAATTAAATACTTGAGATCTGATAATGGAGGAGAGTTCACTTCAAAGGAATTTATGAACTACTACAACAATCATAGAATAAAAAGGCAATTCTTCATTTCTAGGACACCTCAACAGAATGGATTTGTTGAAAAAAAGAACATGACAGTACATGAAATGGCTCGAACAATGCAAATGGATTCCAAATTGACAAATATTTTTTGGACACAGAGTAATGCTCAGAAACAACACTGACAAAAATCCTTACGAGCTATGGAAAGGAAGACCAAAAAATGTAAAGCACTTCAGAGTTTTTGGAAGAAAATGCTACATCAAAAGAAAAGATGGCATAATGAGAAATTTTAATTCTCATGTGGACAAAGGAGTACTTGTTGGTTACTCAAGTACAATAAAAGCATACAAGTGTTACAACCTGAGATTGAACAAAGTGGTGGAAAGCATCAACTTAACAATTGATTAAACAAGTAGACAAGAATCAAAGGAAGAAGAAAATGAATCAATGGAACAACTTTACAAAGAAGAAACAAAATTTGGAAAAGAAGAGGATCCAATAGAAACAGAAGAGCAAGTTCAGCAAGTAACTCTAAAAACACCTAGCAGACGAGTACATAAGAATCATCCTTCAGATCATATTATCAAAAACAAAAAAGCAGGAGTTGACAATAGAATAAGAATATGTTCACCAAAACAAACACACCTAGAACTCACATCTATGATTGGACCAACCTATTTTGAAGAGGCCAACAATAATGAATTTTGGAACAAGGCCATGGATGAAGAATTGGATCAAATAGAGAAAAATGACACTTGGGAATTAGTTCCAAGACCAAAGGATAAGTATGTGATCGGCACAAAGTGGGTATACATGAATAAATTGAATGAAGATGGACAAGTTACAAGGAACAAAGCTAGATTGGTATGTAAGGGATATGCACAGGTTGAAGGAATCAAATTTGAAGAGACATTTTCGTTAGTTTCCAGAATGGAAGCAATCCGATTTATTTTAGCTTATGCATGCTTCAAAAATATTAAAGTGTATCATATGGATGTAAAATCATCTTTTATAAATGGGGAACTTGAAGAAGAAGTCTACATTGAACAACAAGAAGGATTTCAGTTGTCAGAGAATGCATATTATGTGTGTAAATTAAAGAAGGCCTTGTATAGTGTAAAAAAGGCTCCTAGAGCATGGTACTCTAGACTGGATAAATATCTACATCAGGTAGGGTTCAAAAAAGGAAGTGCAGACACCAACCTCTACATCAAGGTAAGTGAAGATAGTATTTTATTAATTGAATTTTATGTTGATGATATTATTTTTGGTAGTGATGATGATAGGTTAAGCCATACATTTGCAAATGATATGCAAAAGGAATTTGAAATGTCATTACTTGGAAAACTATCATTCTTTATGGGTCTTTAGATACATCAAAGAAACCAATGAATTTTTATTTCTCAAATCAAGTATATCATAAAAATGCTAAAGAGGTTCGGAATGGAAGATTGCAAACCAGTTATCACTCCCATGCAAATGAGTTGCAAGTTAAGCAAAGATGATGATTCAAAGTCTACAGATCATAAGAAATATAGGTCAATGATTGGTAGTGTGCTATATGTGACAACATCCAGACCAGATGTAATGCAGGTAGTTTGATAGATGGAACAATTTCAAGAAGCACCAAAGGAATCACATGTGTTAGTAGTGAACAGGATTTTCAGATATCTCAAAACAAAAGAAGATTTTGGATTATGGTATCCAAAAGGAAAGGATCTATCTCTTATTGCCTACATAGATGCAAATTGGGCAGGTTGTATTGATGACTGGCGAAGCACCAGTGGAGTAGTGTTCTACTTGGGTGAGTGTTTAGTATCATGGATAAGAAAGAAACAATCATCAATATCTCTATCTACAACCGAGGCAGATTATATTGCAGCAACAACATGTTGTGCACAGGTTCTTTGGATGAAACAAACTCTGATAGATATATAGGTTGAGTATGATGAGACCATTCCAATCTATTTTGATAATACAAGAGCCATCAATATCTTAAAGAACTCAGTGATGCATTCCAAGACAAAGCACATTCCAATCAAGTATCACTTTCTACGGGAACAGGTTGCAGAAAAGAACATCAGAGTTGAGTATGTGGGCACAAAAGAACAAGTGGAAACCATCTTTAGAAAACCACTTCCACGGGAAGCCTTTGAGTATCTTCTGCAAAGACTCAGAGTTATTTATACTCCAAAATGAATTCTTTTGAATGATTATCTTATATGTCTTATATGTACATGAGGAAGCACCATAATGAGGAAAGTTCAGTTAGGGGGAGCAACCCCAAATGGAAATATACCTTTGCCATTAATGAAAAAGGGGGAGATATTTATCATATGCAGAGGACAAAGGCATGATTTTAGGGGATAAATGGTCACAGAGATGCAAAGGATAGAGGCATGGTTCCAAGGGGAGCATGAGTGATATGACTTTAGTATTGCATGAAATGATTTTAGTATTGCATCAGAGTGTTTTCATCAATTCCAAAGGGAGATATTGTTGATTAAGGTTGGTTTTCATTGATCTAAACCCTTGAATAAAGTCTGATAGCGAATTTTGGTAGCACAAAGGTTTGGGTAATGGAACCAAGGTTGTTTCATGTATGATGGTATGATTTTTAATATATTTAAAGGTAATACTATTCTATATGGATAGTACATGTCATTCTGTTTCCGATGGTATGTGGAACGTCACATAACTCCTTACAGTTAGAGACTTATGGCCATGAGAAGTTGGAGAACCCAGGTTTCAGTAATGGACCCAAGTTTGTTTGATGGATAATGGTATGATTTTTGATATATTTGAAGGTAATACTATTTTATATGGATATTACATGTCATTCCATTTATGGTGGTATATTATATGTCACATAACTCATCACGGTTTGAGAGTTATGGCCTTACAAAGTTGGAGGACCCTCATATGTCATCTAGAAGCCCAAAAGGTCAAAGTTGTCAAAGTGGTTTAAGAGATTTTGGAAGGTAAATAATAAAGTGAAGAGATGAGTGTACTATAATTCAAAGTCAATACAAAAGAAATTATTTTAATAATAAATTTAATGGAGAAATTAGAAGTGGGTTAGCCCTAAAATAAGGAAAGTGGGGAAAGTGACCTAGAAGATGCTTCTAAGGAAGCTATTTAGATAGTATAAATAAGAGGCAAGGCTATCTCATTTTACATCAAGATTGAGAATATTAAATATCTATAGGTGACTGAGGTAACCACAGGATATCTAAGCCTAATTTCAGAGGGAAGGTGAAGAAAAGAAGGTCGGAATTCAAGGGAGGATAAATTCTTTTGATGATGCTTTCTAAGATATGTTATTTACTGGTCATCTCACCATTTTCGCAATAACTTGTTTTCTAAAATGATTCAGACCATGAAATTGATAGGCCATTGAGGAAAAATATCCAAGTATCTATAGTAAAAATTTCATCTTGTGGGCATTGTGTATTTGGAGTTACACTCCTTGGAAAATAGGGTTTGTGGTTAGTCCTTAAACTAGTCTAAAACAGGTGTTTCGGGTAAAGACGTCATAACTTCATAACAGATCAAAATTCAGTAAGAAAAAATGTGTTGGTTAGAGTACAATCTGTATTATTCTATGTAGCATTTTTAGTTCCATTCAAAAAATATTTTGTGTGGGGAACTCTCTACAAGGTCACTCTCTAGAATAAGCCAGAATTCAACAAGGTATTTCATTTTTTCTATAACTCCTTTTCTGACAGGTTCCAAGTAGTGATACCTGGAGGAGTTGCATAAAGGAAACTAAAGAAAATTTTGTACTATTTTCAGTTATTTATTCATTATAGGTACATAGTTATGATTATTTCAAGTTAGGTTCTTTGACTAATCCCAAACTAGTCATGTGAAACTAAAAAAAAGTTTGATGAAAATGCTAGTCTCTTATTATGAAAATTAAAGAAGGTTTGCAGGTATGTGATCATATACACCAGGTCTATTATAGAGTTACAAATCATATTTGGATGATGAAATTGATGAGGGATTTTAGTTAAGGTACATGTTGGGTATATGGTTGAGACAAGTAGTTGATTAGTTGGCACATACATGAGGTGTATAGTTGATGATGTTGGTACATATTGATGATTCATAGTTGATGAGTAGTTGACACATGATTGGTATATAGTTGGTACATGGTTGGATGCATTTTCTTATGTTACAAGTTGATTATAGGTTGTTTGGCACAAGCTGGTGCATAGTTGATGCACTTGTTTATTCTACATGTTGATTACAGGTTGAGGTACGGGTTGATGCATGATTAATGAATGGTTCAAGTTTATTGGTACAGGTTTACAATAGTATATCTCACAGTGATAGTGTGACAGTGGTTCCATCATTCTACTTCTACTTCAAGGCAGTTGGACGGAGCAAGGATAGGTAGTTGTAGCCACCTTCCAGTTGTAGTCATAGAACATTGGGGGTTATAGCCTCCTTCTAGTTGTAGCCAGAGAATAGGGAAGTTGGATGTTACCTCAGGTTGTAGCCTAAGAAACAAGGGAGTTGGAGCCTCCTTCCAGTTGCAGCTGGAAAACAAAGGAAGTTGGTGCTTCCAATGAATGTAATTCTTCAAGGCATACAAGAAAAAACATTTTGTGGCTTTCTCCCTCTTTGTGTTTCCATGTAAAACACTGGTGTACTATGTATGGGTGTGATTTTTCATTTGTTCATTTCTTATTTACTCTGCAGTTATTGGATGATAATTCTACATTGATATAAGACTTGGATTATATGGTTAAAAAGGATTAAATTTCTCTATTACTGATTGACCCCCACTCTCAGTAATCCAACAATTGGTATCAGAGAAGGTTCCTTCAGAAATCAGTTTAACCACTGAAAGGTAGATCATGGAGAGCAACAACTTGTATAAAAATGGAATACCACAGTTCAATGGACAAAATTATGCATTTTGGAGAATAAGAATGAAAACATATATACAGGCATAGAGATTTGAAATTTGGAAATCAATTGTAGATGGATACATAGCACCAGCAATTCTGCCAACAAATGAAAAAGCATTGAAACTCGGTCAGAATAATTCCAAAGCCAAAAATTCTCTTCTGAATGATCTTAGTGAAACAATATTCACCAAAGTTGCACATTGTAAATCCGCTAAAGAGATTTGGGACAAACTTCAAAATATTTATGAAGGAGATTCAAAGGTCAAATCAATAAAGCTTCAAACTTACAGAGGTCAGTTCAAACAAATTAATATGAAGGAATATGAGAATATTGTAGCTTATTTTTTATGAGTTGATGAAACAGTAAATACAATCATAGGATTGGGAGAAGAAATCAAAGAATCTGTAATTGTTCAAAAATTACTAAGATCTCTTCCTATGAGATTTGACCCTAAGATATCAGCACTAGAAAAAATATCAGATCTAAACTCAATAAGAATGGATGAATTACATGGAATCTTCACAGCATATGAAATGAGAACTGAACAAGAAAATCCAGATATAAAATAAGTAACCTTCAAAGCATCCAAAAATTCAAAGCAAAAGGGAAGGAAATAATAAGACCATAGTAGTAGAAGTGACATCTAGGAAGATGATGAAGAAGTGACCAACTTTGTAAAAATATTGAACAAGGGAACTGACGATAGGTACAAAGGTAAGCTTCATTTAATTTGTTTTAATTGTGATGGTATTGGTCATTTTGATAACAAATTTCCTTATAAGAAAAAGAGAAATGATGAAGGTTACTCAAAAGGAAAACAAACATATAAAGGAAAAAAAACCACAAATAAAGTTTTCAAGAAAAGCTTATGCACCAAAGAAGACATCTCATTATTAGATGAAGATGAAGTCAATGACAGTGAGACAGAAAGAGTTATATTCATGCCAGTAGAAGACTCTGATAAAGAAGACTCCGAAGAAGAATATGAAGAAGTCGAAGAAGAAATTGAAGAGGAATAATTTGACTACTGAGAGTAACTAATGTATTCCATAAAAGTTATGAAAAGAGAAAAGAATAAAAACAATAAGCTACAAGGAAAACTAGACAAGAAAGAAGACACTCAATAACTAGAACAAATGATCACAAATTTGAAGGTTCAAATAGAAGAATATAAAATAATTGAAGAAGCACTCAAAAAACAACTAGAAGAAAAAGACAAGATCATTGGAAATTTGGAAGCAGAGATTGTCACATTAAGAAAGGATATTCAAAAGAAAAATATGCAGAACAACTCAAAAGTTTTGGATGAAATTAACAATAGTAAACAATCTCATCATGACAAGTCCAGACTTGGATACAATTAGACAAAAAAAGGATCAAGCTCCAAAACAACAGAGCAAGAAACATGTCCTAAAAGATTTGCAGAAACAATCAAGGGGGATAGGAAGATCTACAAGAAACATTACAGGGACACTCCTTCATAGAGAATATTCATATTTCATAATCAACAACCAACAGATAGGCCTCAGGACGAATAAGAATTCATAAGAGTACCTCCTTTCAGAATATCTTCAACTCCCAGGTATCAAACTATATTTTTTGGTTTATGTTATGCATGTAATAATTTTGGACATAAAGATGTGAATTGTAGAGCTAACAACAGGAACAAAAATAACTTTGAAATTCATACACAAAAGGGTTATCCAAGAAGGCCTAGTGAAACACAGAGAAGAAGTTACAAAAGGTTTGAATCTTTGAGCACTGAAGTGGAATGTTACAAATGTAACAATTTTTGACACATGGCCAAAGATTGCAGAATGACTTTCCCTCCTAGAGAACTACAACAGAATAACAACAATCACAGACACGAACCTCGAAAAAAGGACATGGATAAGAAAGTAGGATTGGTATAGCAATGAACAATGCACACTCACTCTACATGATAAGAAGAAGAAATGTGGTTGGTATGTTGACAGTGGGTGTTCAAAACACATGAAAGTGATAGAGATAGGTTTCTTACATTACGAAAGGAAAGAGATGGATCAGTCTCCTTCAGAAAAGATGATTCAGCCAAAATCATTGGAAAAGGCACAGTCAAAATTGGGAACAAGAATACAAAGTAATAAAATGTTCTACTAGTAGAAGATATGAAACATAATCTTCTAATTTTGAGTCAAATGTGTGACCAAGGTCATAAATTTACTTTCAATTCACAAAAGTACGATATAAGAAAAGAATTTTTAGGAAAATTGATTTCTATAGCTGCAAGAACTTCAAGCAACATATATGTGTTAAGTGAAATTGGAAATGAAAAGTGTTGTCTAGGAAAGGAAGATGAAAGTTGGCTATGGAACAAAAGAATGGGTCACATAAATTTTGATAACCTTGTCAAAGTCAACAAAAGAGAAGTAGTCAGAGAAATGCCCCAGATCACGAAACCAACCAACACTTTATGCAAGCATTGTCAACAAGGAAAGAAAACAAAGATCGGGTTCAAATCAAGGTAATATTCAAAGACAAGACCACTGGAAATTGTGCATATTGATCTATTTGGAACAACTACAACAAAGGGCTTAAAACGTTAGAAATACTTTATGTTATTAGTTGATGATTATAAAAGAATGACCATAGTTTCATTTCTCAAGAATAAGTTAGAAGATTCTGAAAACTTCAAGATCTACAAGGAAATGGTTGAAAATGAAATGGATTCAAAAATCAAATGCTTGAGATCTGATAATGGAGGAGATTTCAGTTCAAAGGAATTTATAGACTACTACAGTAGTCAAGGAATAAAAAGGAAATTCTCCATTGTTAGGACACCTCAACAGAATGGATTTGTTGAAAAAAAGAACATGACAGTACATGAAATGGCTCGAACAATGCTAATGGATTCCAAATTGACAGATATTTTTTGAACACAGGCAGTGCATACAATAGTTCACATTCAAAATAGAGTAATGCTCAGAAACAACACTGACAAAACTCCTTACGAGCTATGGAAAGCAAGACCGGCAAATGTAAAGCACTTCAGAGTTTTTGGAAGCAAATGCTACATCAAAAGAGAACATGGTAGAATGAGAAAATTTGAATCTCATGTGGACAAAAGAGTACTTGTTGGTTACTCAAGTACAAGAAAATAATACAAGTGTTACAACTTAAGATTGGAAAAATTGGTGGAAAGCATCAACATAACAATTGATGAAACAGGTGGATAAGAATTAAAGGAAGAATAAAATGAATCAATGGAACAACTTTATGAAGAATAAACAAAAGATGAAAAATAAGGGGAAGACGAAGAGGATCTAACAGAAACAGAAGAGCAAGTTCAACAAGTAACTCCAAAAACACCTAGCAGACGAGTATAGAAGAATCAGCCTTCAGATCATATTATCAGAAACAAAGATGCAGGAGTTAAGACTAGAAGAAGAATCCATTCACCAGAACAAATGCACCTAGCACTCACATCTACAATTGAACCAACCTATTTTGAAGAGGCCAACAATGATGAATTTTGGAACAAGACCATGGATGAAGAATTGGATCAAATAGAGAAAAAAGACACTTGGGAATTGGTTCCAAGACCAAAGGATAAGAATGTGATTGGCACAAAGTGGGTATACAAGAATAAATTGAATGAAGATGAACAGGTTACAAGGAACAAAGCTAGATTGGTATATAAAAGATATGCACAGGTTGAAGGAATCAAATTTGAAGAGACATTTTCCCTAGTTGCCAGAATGGAAGCAACCCAATTTCTTTTAGCTGATGCATGCTCCAAAAATATTAAAGTGTATCATATGGACATAAAACCATCTTTTATGAATGGGGAACTTGAAGAAGAAGTCTACATTGAACAACCAGAAGGATTTCAGTTGTCATAGAATGCAGATTATGTGTGTAAATTAAAGAAGGCCTTGTATGGTCTAAAACAGGCTCCCAGAGCATGGTACTCTAGACTGGATAAATATCTACACCAGGCATGGTTCAGAAAAGGAAGTGCGGACATTAACCTCTACATCAATGTAAGTCAATATAGTATTTTATTAATTGAATTTTATGTTGATTATATTATTTTTGGTAGTGATGATGACAGGTTAAGCCAGAAATTTGCAAAGGATATGGAGAATGAATTTGAAATTTCATTACTTGGAGAACTATCATTCTTTCCGAGACTTCAGATATGTCAAAGAAAATAAGGAATTTGTATTTCTCAAACCAAGTATATCAGAGAAACGCTAAAGAGGTTTGGAATGGAATATTGCAAACCAGTTATCACTCCCATGCAAACCAGTTGCAAGTTAAGAAAATATGATGATTCAAAGTATACATATTAGAGGAAATAGAGGTCAATGATTGGTAGCCTACTATATGTGACATCATCCAGAACAGATGTAATGCAAGCAGCTATACAGGTGGCACGATTTCAAGCAACACCAAAGGAATCACATTTGTTAGCAGTGAAGAGGATTTTCAGATATCTCAAAGGAACATAAGAGTTTGGATTATGGTATCCAAAAGGAAATGATCTATCTCGTATTTCCTACACAGAGGCAGATTGGGAAGGTTTTATTGATGATCGATGAAGTACCAGTGGAGCAACATTCTACTTGTGTGAGTGTTTAGTATCAT